>CANTUT010000050.1:4117500-4350777 GCA_947687605.1 Reutealis trisperma
AGCTATATTAATTTGATTTTAAAGTTAGGAATTATTAATTTGATATTGTGAAAGTTGAATTTCATTGCTATGGTGTGTGAAAGTTGAATTTGAATCCATTTTGTGGAGATAAGGAACAGGTTCTATCTGTGTTGTCGATTTGTTTGGTTGGAGAGGATAATAGTGCCAAAACAAAAAAAAAAAAAAGAGAGAGAGACACAAATGGAAATTCTATTATGCTGCTAAATATGTCCAAGAACTTGGCTGATTCAATGACCAGTGAGGTACCTAGTCCCACCAGTCAATGGGTCCAACAACAGGGATTGGCATCTTTCGTCCCCAAGACAGGAAAAAATGTACATAATATATCTGTCCAGACAGGTGAGGAATTTTCTTTGCAATTTCTCCAGGATCGTGTGACCACCAGGGGGATTCCCCCTCCCCCACAGCTCAGTGCAGCTCAAATTTGTGAGAACAGAATGGCACATATTAGTGATCAAAACCATCAACGAGGATATGAGGATCTTGCTCATATACTTGGATTGAGGAGAATGGATTCTGAAACTGCCGACGATATTTCTGATTTTGTGTCTGCAAAAGGGTCTTTAAGGGAGACTGAAAGTGGGGCTTATGTTGACAAGCTAAACAGGCTGAACACAGAAGATGGTGATATTGTCCATAAATCAGGGAAGGCTCTGGGTGAATTGAATAGTGATAGGGGTGCTAGTTTGGGTCCATCTACTACATCCATTCATGTAGTAGAATCCCCTTCTTACAGTAACTTTGATGTGCTAAATAATTCAGATAGATCTCAACCTGGAAAGATGAAGTTCCTTTGCAGTTCTGGAGGTAAAATTTTGCCAAGGCCTAGTGATGGTAAGCTCAGATATGTGGGAGGAGAGACCCGAATTGTCTCTATTTCTAAGAATCTTACATGGGAAGAACTTGTCAAGAAAACTAAAGGTATTTGCAACCAACCTCACTCCATCAAATATCAGCTTCCAGGTGAGGATCTTGATGCTCTTATATCTGTTTCTTCTGATGAAGACCTTCAAAATATGATTGAGGAGTACCATGGGCTTGAAAGGCTTGAGGGTTCTCAAAGACTCCGAATATTTTTGATCCCTTTGTGTGAATTTGAAAACTCATCATCTTTTGAGGCAACTACCATCCAACAAAACAGCCCCAACTATCAGTATGTTGTTGCTGTAAATGGCATCTTAGACCCTAATCCTAGGAAAAACTCTGGTGGGCAGGCTTCAGCCAGTGAAGCAAGTCAACCTGGAAGTATTTCTGATCACAATCCAGGCTTTCGCAAACATTCTCCATCTCCTCTATTTTCTTCAGAGATGAAAGGTGATTTTAATGCTTTTTATCCTCCTAAATTTTCTAATGAATCCCACAATACGACCAGATCTCCCTATCAGTCTCCTCCTATTTCTCCAATTCCTCTACAGCATCGAGATTCTAGAAATTCTCATACAAAATTGCATGGTGATAAGTCCAGTGGAGAGAGCAGTAGTTCCTTCATTTCAGCTCAGTTGCCGCCTGAGAATTGCAGCACTTCTTCTATTTGCAAGCAACCCTCCCAAGGGTTGGGTGTTTTCACGAACCATCATCATCCTTATGTTGATATTGTTCAGCCATACCAACAACCTGGAGCGAATTCCCACAACCATAACCTTGGCACAGAACTTGCAATCCCTTCAGTTTTTCATCTGAATGAAGGTAATTTTGATGGTTTCTCTTTTGAGAGGCCTATGAATAAGGAAAGGGTGTTCCACTCTGAGAAACCTCTTTCTGGCCTGGATGATCCTATGGGTCTGCTATCAGCATCTATAGACTCCATTGATTCTCATCATGGAATGCCACATGCTTTTTCTGATTCAAAGCTACAAGAGCATGGGGGGTTGTCAGCTTACTGTTCACAAGAGGGAATGAGTCCGTCATCTCCCTTGAACTTTGCCAAGACACAGTTGTCGTCACTGGTCTCAAGTTCTTCACAAGCAAAGGCAGAGCAGCTGCATGATAATATTAATTTTGTGAATCCTGGTCTACAAAATAAGTTGTTGGACACTGAGACTTCTAGGTCGCACAGCAGGCTGGATTTGCTGAATTTTTCTTCATGCTCAAAAGCAACAGGAAGGAATGAACCTATTCAGAAAGCTACCACCAATGCTGTTGACCAATACCAAATTACAAAACATTGTGAGGAAAATTTGTTTTCTTCGGAAATGGTAAGTACAGTTGACAGAAGTATTCCATTTTTTCATCAAGGTGAAAAGCCTCGTGCAGAGAAATCACCAGCTGTTGGTATGGAACACGAGAACAAATGTGAGGATTGGCTCCCTGCAACTCCAGCCATTGATTTCAAACTTTCTATAAACAACTTCATGGAGCACTCCCCCAACTATCAAGCTTCTTCTGATCTCCTAGTGATGGACCAAAGGACTGCTTATAATCAATATGGTAGTTTGAGTGAGAAGGAAAATAGCGAGCAGGGAAACAATGTCCCAAGGACCAGCATTCCAGAAGTTGAGTTATTTAACAATGGTAAGCAGCAGCCTTGTGGTGAAAATTGTCTGGTTGATTTTTTTCCTGAACTAGCACGAGTTCAACCTGTTGAAAGTCGAAATGGTATTGGTAACAAGGACTCCTTGCTAATAAACTCCAGAGACCCATCTAAAGATCATGATGACACCTCTTCAAATATAAACTTGCATGTGAATGACTTCAGTGCCACAATTAATAATGCCTCTAAACATCCTTCGTGTGAAAGAAAGGTTTCTCACCTTGTTGAGAACTGCGGAAGTCTTCTTGATCAAAAGGTTGAAAAGGAAAATAGCGAGCAAGGAAGCGATGTCCCAAGGACCAGCATTCCAGAAGTTGAGTTATTTAACAGTGGCAAGCAGCAGCCTCGTGGTGAAAAATCTCTGGTTGATTTTTTTCCTGAACTAGCACGAGTTCAACCTGTTGAAAGCGGAAAAGGTATGGGTAACAAAGACTCCTTGCTAATAAGCTTAAGAGACCCATCTAAAATTCATGATGGCACCTCTTCAAGTACAAACTTGAATGTGAATGACTTCCATGCCACAGCTAATAATGCCACTAAAGATGCTTCGTGTGAAAGAAATGTTTCTCACCTTGTTGAGAACCATGGGAGTCTCCTTGATCAAAAGGTTGAGAAGTTGGGTTTTGGAGGATCTTCTGATGGGAAGTCAAATGTTGGGGATGCAATGTTAGCTCAAACAGAATCATCAAGTAAAAATGAAGATCGAAATCAGCTGGAGCTGTTGGTAACTGTCGAAGATGTTGCTGATAATGTGCCTCTTATTGTTCAAACTTCCCCTGCAGCTGTTCCACATGTTACCGACTCAGTCAGCTGTGATTTTAAATCCCCTACAGCAATTGAGGCAGGGGGCATTATGCCACATGTTGCTGTGTATGTTACTGACCCAACCAGCAGCGACTTTGTGGCTCCTAGCACCATAAAGTCAGAGAGTATCATCCCACACGTTCGGCCACCTGTTGCCAATCCAACCAGTAGTGATTTTATATCGCCTGCTGCAACAGTATCTGAAGGTATCATGCCAGAAACTGAGTTTGAGGTAAAAATTATTTTGCGCGAGTATTTTCTAGTGTTATAATTCATATATTTACTTCTAGGTTTAACGTGCTCCTTGGCTTTGTTTGTAGGACATGAAGGATGATGATGGAAATAAGGATAAATCTTTTAGTGATGCAGTGATAGCTGAAATGGAAGCCAGCATCTATGGCTTGCAGGTTATATGCAAACATTTAAAAATATCTAGTTGGGAATTCCTCTTTTCTTTTTTGAACATATTTTATTGCAGAAGTACAATTTATCTTGTGCTTGGAACAATTAAATTTGTGCTACCTTAACTTCTTCGCATCACAAGATTCAAGATTCAAATTTCTGTAGACTAAGTTGTCTGTTTCTTCTATTTGCTATTAAAGTTGCATCTTAGTAACTGAACTTTTTAACAATAGGATTACATAAATTGCCTAAATCCCATCTATTCTGAGTTATACAATGAATTCATCAACTTTTGTTGTGCCTGATAACTTATGAAAATTATTTCCAAAATAGAGTGAAAATTAGGTATCTTCTTGCTGTTTTATCACTTAGCATCAGAAATTTTGAGAAGGATGTGATTGTTCAACTATTGATTGGCAAGTGAGTTAACTTGTGTGAACATAGATGTTGCTGGATGATGCACAGTTGACAAGCTCTATATGCAACTTCCCTTGATGTGTTGACGGAGTCATATATCAGCTTACAAATTTATGGGCTATTCTATTGACTATCCTAAAAATTTTGAATCTTCTGGTCTTACATCCTAACTTTTTCTTAATTTTTACCATGTTGCATATATTTATCATTTGTGAGTTAAGATAGGTGTATAGTTGGAAGCCCATTGTTATTTATGACAAAAAAAGGGCAGTAAAATTTTGACTTCATCTTATGAATGTGAGTTTGGCTCCCTTGGATGGACAGTTAATCATACTTTTGTTGGTTAGATGAGTCCCCACCAATTTGTTCTTTCGTGAAATCCTAGCTTTGCTGCATTTCTCATGATTCAGCATTTTTAGTAATGAAAAACTTCAAAGTCATTATGCTTTGACTAGGCTCTATTTGCGACTGAATTTTACCAACACTGTAATACAGATTATAAAGAATGCTGATCTTGAAGAACTGATAGAGTTGGGATCTGGTACATATGGCACTGTCTACCATGGAAAATGGCGTGGATCAGATGTTGCCATAAAAAGAATTAAAAAGAGCTGCTTTTCAGGGAGATCATCAGAGCAAGAACGTTTGGTGAGTTTTCCTATATATTTTCTTATCAGTGTTTACCCCCTTGCATTCCTTTTCCTAGTAACAAATATGCCATTTTTTCCTATTTGGATGGCCAGTGAATGATTCACAAAAAATTCTAGAGCATATTTCTAAATTCTGATTATTTTGCATCCATATTCATGTACCAGGTGTATGATGTCCATTCTAGGATATACACTGGTTTTGCACAGTAGTTAAAGTTTAATAATCAGATTGGCCATTAGATGAGGAAAACAGTTGTTAAAATTAATAGAGATTAACTAGTTGGTTATTCCCCTTGAAGTGCTATTCTCTTAGACCCTTTATTTGTCAGTTGTCTGATATGAAGATTTGCTCAGCCATTGTTCTGCCTCCTATTTTCCACTTTCAAAGATTTTAAATGCTGTGTGTGTTCCTTAGTGTTTCTTGTATAAAGATGTTTTGAAATGTAAAAATGTGAATGCTCTTGTTAACAACTTTTGACTGTACATGCACACAGAAGAACAAACAAATTTTATTTAGGATAGAGCTGCCTAAAATTCTGGGAACATAGGTAGCATATCAGGTATCAACATGATGATTGAGAGTGAGGGAAGAACACATGATCTGATTGGTGGGGAAGCCCATGGACTGGGTTGAACCATGCTGGTGTTTAATATAAAAGGGAAATTATTGATTTTCTGCAAGTGGTTTGGTAAGTAAATTGATTTTGGGTGTATATGGTATTTGAATGAGAGAAATCAAGAAGAGATAGGAGGAGGGATTCACTTTCACTTTGAGTATGGTCATCAATACAGATTTTCACTTTTTAATTTTTGATGGTTCTTTTGGTTGTACCAGACAAAAGATTTTTGGAGGGAAGCACAGATCCTCTCAAATCTTCATCACCCAAATGTGGTTGCATTTTATGGGGTAGTGCCAGATGGGGCTGGAGGAACCTTAGCAACTGTCACTGAATATATGGTGAATGGATCACTTAGGCATGTCCTACTCAAGAAGGATCGGTAAATCAATCTTCAATTGTTTATCATATGTGTGCATCTCTAGTAATACATGTATTTCATGGAGCCCTTTTAAAAATGCAGGTCACTTGATCGCCGTAGAAAGCTCATAATTGCCATGGATGCAGCTTTTGGCATGGAATACTTGCACTCAAAAAATATTGTCCACTTTGATCTCAAGTGTGACAATTTGCTTGTCAATCTAAGGGATCCACAAAGACCCATATGCAAGGTAAACAGTTCAAATCCTATAGCCATCTAAGTCAATACAAGAAAAAAAATCATATTAAAGACTGAAAGTTTCAAATTCCTGGAAGTTTCTATATGAAGTCACTTCAGTTAGGATTTTCTGATTTCAAGTATTGAGTTGTCTTTTTTTTTTTTTTTTTTTTCCCTCCCCCTCCCCTCTTCTCTCTCTCTCTCTCTCTCTCTCTCTCTCTCTCTCAGGTTGGAGATTTTGGACTCTCAAGAATCAAACGCAATACTCTTGTATCTGGTGGTGTGCGAGGGACACTCCCATGGATGGCACCGGAATTGTTGAATGGAAGCAGCAGTCGGGTTTCTGAGAAGGTTAGTCAATCCTCATAATTCTATATCTTGCCACTGTGAATTGATTGGAAAAGCTATCATTGAAGTGGTATTTGTTGGCCAGGTTGATGTTTTCTCATTTGGCATTTCACTTTGGGAGATCTTGACTGGGGAGGAACCTTATGCAGATATGCATTGTGGTGCAATAATCGGTAAGTATGTGTCAAAAACTAGTACATGCAGTGGTGGAAATGACATTGCACTTTTCCTTTTACATTCATTATGAAATAGAATCATCATCAGTACCAAATGATGATGATGATAAAAAAGACAATTGAATCATTTTCTTGTAAATAACATTTTCTTAGTCTCTATACAGGTTAACATAATCATCACTGTATTTCCATATAAAATGAATGTTTGTTGATAACAAAAGTAAAAAAATTCAACAATTACATGTAAAAGAAATTTAGAGATCGTGTATATGCTTATGTTTATTTCTAAGAGTGAAAATTTACAAGGATCATGAAACCCTCTTAAGGAACAGTATCTACCATGTCTAACTATATTTATTACAGGCTTAATATGTACATTTTTTTTTCATTAAAACATCTCATTTTTTATTGCCAGTGAGTTCCAGATGGAGCTGGAACCTAGAAATTTGTGCAGTCTCACCTCTGGTGAGCAGTTCTGGATACTAAGGAAGGCGTTGGGTGCCTAAACATTTAAAATATTTTGGTTGTATATTCATTCAACTTGATGGAAGTGAACCCCTTCCCCTCCTCTTCTAAAATTTAGATGTGCAGCCCTCAAAAGGTTGCCCATTTAGCAAAAAATGCAATCAGGATTTTATTGATGTGAACTAGCCAATACAGTTATCAGGGTTAGGTCGCACATTGCGCCAAGGAGCCAAAATGTTACTCTGTTTTTTATACAATCCCTCATGGGATCGGAAGGCAATGAAATGCTGTACGGTTTCATCATGTAGGTAAAACCGAGTGATGGTTGAAGATGCAGTGGTAGGGAGAGGAGCTCTAATAGTATTGGTGATGATGGCAAAAATGCTGGTGTGGTTTGTGCCAAGGATGGTGTTATTGCTGGACATGCAAGCAAGGCATTGAACCTCAAACCATTTGCTTCCTGTTTGATGAAATACCTCGATTTAGGATACAGAAAGATGAAGAATCCTGAAATTGGCCGAATCTGATTGGGAAAAATTCTGGCTAATGTATTAGCATGTGAATTATTTATCTGGAAACAGAAAGTACATACTGGCTTAAAAACAAGGTTCAAACCATTGGTCAAACTTTTTTATTGGGAGTTCTTATTTTAATAACATCCTAATTAAGTGCATAGCTGGGAATTTTACAACCCCGTCATTGGACAAACTTTTTCATTCAGAGTTCTTATTTTAATAGCATCCTAATTAAGTGCATTGCTGGGAATTTTACAGCCCCACGTGTCTACAAGAGATAAATGTAATGTTCATTTTATTGCTAAGTCATTCTCCTTTAATCCAAACATGCATGAAACAAGTGATTGATTAATCAAAGCATGTTCAGTCCTAAACCTACTGGTCTTCAGTGGGACTTGGTTTCTTTCTGTTCTTTCTCTGTTGCTATCCTAGATTACCTTTTTTGATTGTGCTCATTTCTTGTTTGTTTGTTAAATTATATTGAAGGTGGGATTGTGAAAAACACTCTTCGACCTCCCATTCCAGAATCTTGTGATCCTGATTGGAGCAAGCTGATGGAACAGTGTTGGTCACCTGACCCTGAATCTCGGCCATCATTTACTGAGA
The DNA here is from genome assembly GCA_947687605.1 of Reutealis trisperma. Classification (NCBI taxonomy): domain Eukaryota; kingdom Viridiplantae; phylum Streptophyta; class Magnoliopsida; order Malpighiales; family Euphorbiaceae; genus Reutealis; species Reutealis trisperma. The sequence continues at coordinate 4,125,650 of CANTUT010000050.1, forward strand.
TAACAAATAGGCTTCGAGCTATGTCTACTGCACTTCAGGCAAAGGGACAAAATATTCAGGCAAGACAGATGAAGTCAAAACCACTCTCATGAATAACGTATATGTGCACCTGTTTCTATCTTCAATCACCAGGATCGGCGTATCTTTAATAGAAGCCCTCGGCATAAAGGATGAGCAATTTGAGGGTGAGCATGAATAGAGTTTATAGCTTTACTATTAATTGTGTTTTCTCACCCTTGTTAATGAAATATCTTCATTTGTTTATTCTTTTGTAACAAAAGGTACCAGTAAATGAAATATCTTCATTAGGATTCTCTTATTAGTATGCTTTTTGGCTAGAAATCTCACAGGTTTATGTATATATATATAAACTCATAAAAGAGGGAAAAAGATAAATAGAATTGTGCTTTGATTCACCTACTTCCATCTTAGGCTTTCCAATTCCCTTTGAAGAAGCCGTCTTCTGATTGACCTTTTGATAGCAACTTTATTATTTCAATACGAATAGTAATTTTCCTTTTTTTTTTTCAAAACAAAAAAAGGGGCAACGGAGATGTTATGATATATATGCATTCGATTATTGAGTTATTAGTCCAGTGACATATAAAGAATTATATTATCATACTATTGCTTAAATGAATGATTGTATTGCAAATATATTAAAAAAAAATTATTTTGTTTTATTTAATGAGTTATATCAAATAAATAATATGGGTTTAATGATATTTTAGCCTTAATTATAATTGAAATTTCTAGTGTTATCTCATAAAAGGTTTGGAGCAAAGCAAACTAAAGACTTGTAGTAACTACAAGCAGTTTGAAAATGTGATTGATCAGCAAATTGAACTAGTTAAATTAGAAAAATAATCCAAAGATTCCTTCAGCCTAATTCACAGCCTGAATGATGTTTTAATTTATTTACTTGACTATTTTAAAATAATATGTTAATATTTTTAAATATATTTTAATATTCAGCAGGTTTTGTTGTATATTTAAACAAAAATATAAGAGTTTAAACATATATTAATTATAATTAATTCTATTTTAATATAAGAGTTTAAACATATATTAATTATTAGCGGTATAAATAAGTCAAACTGAGTAAAGTTTTAGAGCAAGTCGAGTTTTAGTTTGTTCAAACTCGGTTTGATTTTTGAGCTCGAGTTTTGGATCGAGTTTGAAAATCATATTCAAATTTGACTCGCTTAAAACTCAAGCCGAGCTCGAGTTGGCTCTTTAATAAATTATAATCGAATTAAATTCGAATTTGACTCATTATGAAACTTCTTTAAAATTTATTAAAATATTCAACTCCTTAAATATTTATTTCTAATAAAATAATAGTAATAAAATATTTCAAACTAATATAAAAGTAAAAATATCCAATTAGTGAAAAAATACAATCATAAAATTAAACATTACATATATCATAAAGATATTAATTAATAAAAAATATATTTTATATAATATGAAAATATTATATGATGTTCATCAGGAATATATATATATATATTTTGGTCAATTTAAATTAACAAAAAGTTTATAGAAATGTTAAAATATATTTTTTTAAGTGCTAAAATTATTAAGTTAATAATAATAATAATAATAATAATAATAATAAAGATGTTTATTAGCTTATTAATCGAGCTATTTGCGAGTTTGTTTACGAGCTTATAATAGAGTTGTTCAAGTATCTAATCAAGCTGAGCTTTACTTTGCTCAAGTTCGACTCATTTATTCACCGAGCTACAAAATAAAGCTAAAGTTTGGTTCGATTATAAAGCGAATTGAATGTTAAAATTAGACAATTAAGTGTATAAATTTTTAAAAGTATCAATTGAGTGTGTGAACCTATAAAAACAACACAATTAAGTGTAATAACCGGTAACCACAATAGTTTTTCTGACGTGGATTAAAATTTTTAAATTTTTTTAATTGGAAATTGAATTATGTGTTAAATGGCTAACTTATCCCTTCTTAACTAAAAGAATTAGTAGTTCCCTTTCATATTTAGAATGAAAATAAAACTTTTTTTTTAGCAAAGAATAAAATTAAAAACTTAAAATAAAAAAAAAAAACCAGATCTGAATTTCAAAATGGAATATAGATATGGATTTTGGAAGATGAACACAAATGGCTTGAATAGAGGAGTTAAAAAATCCATGCTCATGTTATAAATTCTCCATATTAATCATTCATTTCTTACTCATTTAAAATCATGGAGATACCCACCAAAAACACCACCATTGGCCACCAAAATTGACCGCTGCGATTTCCTCTCTAACAACCATAATTACTAATCAAGATTTGGTAACAGTTTCAAGTCAAAACAATATTTGGAGCTCTACCTTATGCTCAAATAGTCATCTCTTGAGTCCTTATGGCTTTATGCCGAATAGATTTTTGAATCGTCCTTTACTTCTCCATGCAAACTCAATCAATTATAGGTTCATGTTCCTTTGCTTTTTTCTTCATATGGGTTATTAGTTTAGTGATTTCGTGTTTTTGATTTTGTGGGTATAGTTGGCTACATCGAATGAAACCAATTGCCAGGAATTGTTTTGTTTTTTAAATGAGTCTTTGATTTTTTTGGACAATTTATTTTTGATATTTTTATCAATGACAATTATTTTTTATTTCGTGGGCCTGTGATTTTATTTTTTTAATTGTCTAATCCGTAGTTTTGGCTTTGCAAATAGATGAAGGTGACTGATAATTCTTGCTTTGCAAGAAGATAAATTAGATCTAGGTTTCACAATTTTTTATTTAATTTTTAATTATAATATTATTTATTATTGAAAAATACAATTTAAATTTTAATATTTTTTATTATATTAAATTTAATATTATTTAAAATATAAAATAAATTTTCTACATCAGTTGCTAGCAATTGTCCATATTATTGCTGTGAAATCAATCAAAAGCCTGCAATTATCCATGTCAGCTATTTATGACATGCTGCGGGTTTGTAACTTAGAAATAACATTTGATTGTATTTTTTTTTTTACAGGTTTATATATTCAATTGATACTTTTGAAAGTTTAGATACTCAATTGTCTAATTTTATTAAGTTAATACACCAAATTTACCATTTTACTTATTTTAATCTAACATTTTAATCTTTGTAAATAAAAATTATAAATTGAATGGGTCATGACAGAAAATCTAGTCAGTAGTCACATGACTTACTAGTTCTGCTCAAGTGCTCGCTTACCTCATTTTGGATTCTAGTTGGCCCTAAACACCCCTACTTCAAACTTCTCAAGGGATAACTAATTTAATATCTTTTCTTCTCCAAATTATTTTTTTTCTTTTTCTTTTTTTTTTTTTTTATTCCAACCGCCTAAGAGAGGTAAGAGCATTTGTTAAAAAAAATAATTTATAATGAGTTAAATAAATAAATTTAAAACAATTTTCCTTGAACATTGAGAGGAGAAATTTAATATGATAAAATTTGAACTTTAGCATCTACTCTTATTATTAGATTAAGACACCAGTTAAATTTAAATTAAATTAAATGAGTAGAAAATAGATATTTTGAGTTAGCATGGTTAACTCAATATAACTTTATCGGAGTCTTTATTTTTTCTCATTTAACTTGTTTTTAAATTAATTTAATTATTTTTATTTAAAATAATGATTTTCTAATAAAGTTTTTTTTTTCTTTTTTGGGTTAAAACACCGAAAGAAATCTTAATTTTCTAATCAAGTTTTGTACGAAATAACTGTTGTTAATCAATGCCATTGGCACACCGTTAAAAAAATCGTTTTTAATTTTATAATTAACTGTTTCTTATTTCTTAAAATAATGTTTTTTAAAGACAATCATTAAAAAAAATTTTAAATTTATTATAACTCTTATATACTATTCATGATGTTAATAAAAACAGCTCTATAGATTTTTTAAAAATAACTTAGGAAAGTTAGAAAAATGAATTGATTCCTTAAATTTACGAAAAAAAATGTTTTAATTATTTCTTTTCAAATTAATAGAAAGAGAAGTGTTAAATACTTTTTTTTTTTTTACATTCTCTTATTCTTTCTCCACTTTTATGATGATATATAAATTAAATTTGTAAATAATACATATATAAAATTTTGTAAGTAATATATATTTATAAAATTTAATGCAGTTTATATGCTAGCATAAGAATGTAAAAGAATAAAAAATAAAAAAAGAAAATATATTTAGCACTTCTCTTAATACTCCTTCTATTTTAAAATAATTGTCTTTTTAGAAATTTTATTTTGTTTCAAAATATTTATCATTTTAGGATTTCAAGAAAGTATTTATTATTTTTTTTTAACTTTATTCTCTCTTTATCTCTCTATTAAATATTCACATTATGTTATAAATATAATAGAGAATAATAAAAACAAAGAATATAGAGAAGATAATAGTTTTTCTAATTTCTCTATTCAATAGTATTAAGTCCTTTATATAGAGTACAGAAGAGAAAAAAATATAAAATTTTTTTAATAAGGAAAATACAATCAATACTAATATAGAAACTAGAATATTCATGTATATGAAAAAACATCAATCAAATTCTATAATATATCATAACACTCCCCCTTGATATCTTTTATAAAGAATATGCCTCGTTAAAATCTTACTAAGAAAAAATCCTGTGAGAAAAAATTCTTAGTGAAGGAAAAATAGTACATTATTCTTGTAGGGATTTGCACCATAACACTGCTTGTTAAAAACCTTGCCTGAAAAATTCAATGGGACAAAACTTAAGCTAAGGGAAAAAGAGTACAATGCACTGAAATCTCATTCTTATGAAAATATGATTTCTATCAAATATCTCTTAGCCGACGCATGCCTCGTTGATGTCTTTTATAAAGAATATGCCTCGTTAAAATCTTACTAAGAAAAAATCCTGTGAGAAAAAATTCTTAGTGAAGAAAAAATAGTACATTATTCTTGTAGGAATTTGCACCATAACACTGCTCGTTAAAAACCTTGCCTGAAAAATTCAATGGGACAAAACCTAAGCTAAGGGAAAAAGAGTACAATGCACTAAAATCTCCTTCTTATGAAAATATGATTTCTATCAAATATCTCTTAGCCGACGTATGCCTCGTTGATGTCTTTTATAAATAATATGCCTCGTTAAAATCTTACTAAGAAAAAATCCTGTGAGAAAAAATTCTTAGTGAAGGAAAAATAGTACATTATTCTTGTAGGGATTTGCACCATAACACTACTCATTAAAAACCTTGCCTGAAAAATTCAATGGGACAAAATCTAAGCTAAGGGAAAAAGAGTACAGTGCACTAAAATCTCTTTCTTATGAAAATATGATTTCTATCAAATATCTCTTAGCCGATGCATGCCAATTTTATTGACTAACTTTTCAAATGTGGGTGTAAGGAGTGTCTTTGTCAATAAATCTGCCAAGTTGTCATATCATATACTTAATGATGTTTAAGTAATATCCACATATAATAATTTATTTATAGTACTCCCTTAGGATATTACTTGCGCTATGAATATGTCTTGTTAAAAACCTTGTTAGAAAACTCAGTGGGAAAAAATATAGTTAAAGAAAAGAGTATATTTCATGCGTTATTTTGTCATTGCACAGATTACCTCATTAAAACCTTTGTCCAAGAAAACCCTGTCAGACAAAAACTTGACTAAGGAAAAATAGTACAATCATATATTAATTTGCTCTCCTTGATGAGGACAGATTTTAAAATGGCGTATACTAATTGATGAAACAATGTCGTTTAAATACTACATTAGGTAAAGACTTAGTACATAAGTCTGTTAGGTTGTCACTCAAGCGAATTTGGTGGATATCTCTTCTGGAGCTTATGTATATACAAGAATTTGAGTGAATTTTATGTTTACTTTGTTACTCTTGATATAACTACCTTTAATTTATGCAATGCAAATTGCATTATTCTCCAAATACAATGAGAGTATTTTTTAGTGAGATGTTTCAGGACCATAAAAATCTTTATAAAATTGTAATATCACTATAAGTGAATATATAACCAATCTGAGATCTATCATCATAGAGACTAAGTAAATAACCAATATTCATATATAAACCAATTTCAAATATGAATCATAATATTAATAGTATATTGAAGATAACTTTTTACATCACTCTAATATCTCTTAATAGGTGCAGAGCTATACCTATTTAGGAATTTTTCTTACAAATGCAATTTCAAGCCTGATGCAATTTGCAATATATATTAGTGCCTTTATAACACTTATATATGGTACTTCAAAACCAAATAACTATTTGTTATCTTCTTTAAGTCTAAAAGGGTATCTCTTTACTTCAAGTGAGAAGACCATCACTGGTATATTTAAGGAAAAAGATTTATTCATACAAAGTTACTTAAATATCTTTTTCACATAAGTAGACTGGTATATTATGACTCATTGATAATCGGTCTGCAGGCCGATACAAAATTTCCTTAAATTTTTTCATTTCGAACTCACTTTTCAAATAGATACATACTTCTTTAAGTTTTTTAGGAGTTACACTGATATTTAAATCATCAACATATACTGCAATAATAACATCTATCATTCTATGGTCTTTTATGAATACAAATGGACATAGTGTATTATTCACATACCTTTCTTTCAATAATAATTTACTCAAATAATTATATCACATGTCTACATTGCTTTAATCCATATAAGGACTTTTGCAATTTGATGAAATATATATCACTTGTTTAATGTATATTCATTTCTGATATCACTAGTCTTTTTGGGGCTCTCATATAAATATCATTTTCATAAGACATATATCAAGCCTTTCTTTAATTGCCATGCTAATTGAATAATGGAATATGATCATTCACAATAAGAGAATTAGTTTTCTCATAGTTAATGATGGAACGAGTCTAGCTCTACTTTAATTGCCTCTTTTCATGATGATCAATCATGTTTATACTAATATTTAATTATATTTATAGATTCTGGATCCAGATTTTCTCTCGAAACATCAAGAGCTATTATTGAGGCAAATTCATCATCGACGATAATTAAATTTCTATCAACTCTTTCTCTTATATCACAAAAATAATTGAGATCTCATAATTTTCATTTATATAATCATCAACTCCAAAAACTATATCTGGAGGATTTAATTATTCTGTTGTCTTAGTATATGTCTCATACTTAGCTATAGCTCTTTGACCGAGATCTTGCTTTTTAGGAGATTTTATGAGTGATGCCGCTTTTTTTTCTGCGAATTTTTATTTTTAGTTCCAATTTATTATTTACGCTTCTGGCGTGTAATGAGATTAATTGGCTTTCTATTTGTAATTGGAACTACAACCCCTTTTTGAGGAATTAGCAGCTGTAATATAAGATTTTGTCACTCTTTTAGTATTTATAAATGCATTTGGCACTTAAGTTGCAATTTGTTGCAACTCTATTATTTTATGAACTTCTAGTTCACTCTAACTTGTATATGGATTAAAATTATTTAAAGAGCTTTCTTTCTAATAAATTTACCGACATTCTTTAGCACTGTAGGTGCTTTTCCTCCCCCTAACGTCGAGAAATGTGCCTTATAAATTCTTAATCTCTTTTGTGGACCCATTTTCGCATATTGAGATAGTGATATATTCATGGTACAACTAAATATTTGCGGCTCATGTCCTTGTACAAGTTTCAAATGAGAACATGTATGATATATATAATGGCATTCATGCCAAACTTTCAAGATTTAATTATTGAACTATAAGTTCAATGCTTGAACTGCAAGTTCAACATAATATATTATGCATGTATACGAGGGATAAAACAATAATGAAATAACTCATTATAATACACAACTTGTAAAATCCTTACAAATTACTCCTTTAGGGAGTTTACATAAAATCACCAATATTGAGTTGTATCCTCAATATGAGTTGTTACTCTTTCAGAGTTCTCATGATCTACTAAATAATTTATAGCATTCATTTCAGGGAATGCAGTTATACTAGTAGGTATGGTTTGATGATTTATCATTAGCAATTATTCTTTACAACCACTAGAAAACAAATAATATTTATAAAATTTTACTTTTTATACTGCTATTATATGAGCATATAACTTTATTACCGCACAATTTCAGCTGTAAAGTAATTTTAAATATGGTTGAATTATATTCTAAAAATAGACTTCAAGTCTTGTAGGCATAGATTTAGTCAATCATATTGAATTTGTGGTAGTACCACATCTTTCAAGTGATTATATCGATCTTTAAAACTTTTCTAGATAATACAAAAATTTTAAATGGTAAGATATTCATCCATTAGACCCCTTTTACATATAGTATAAATATGATTAAAAGTCTTTGTGTTGGAAATAAAACAGAAATATTAAATTAATTTTCTTAAAAATCTAGATCTCAATCGATTTTGAGAAAAATGAAGAAATTTGAACTAATTTCATGTAAAAACTCCAATAATCAATCCAACAATTTACAATAAATTCATGTTTATAATAAAGTAATAAATTTTCAATTATTTCAAATTTCATACTAAAACCAAATACATAAACAATATAAAATTTATACTCATCAGACAATTATTATAAAATATATTTGCATCAAGGCAAGTTGAGGACAAATTAGCCATTAATTATAAGTCACAACAATCTCTATACTAGAATTCAAGTTAAAAATAAATAAACATACAATGGTACAAGCAAATTATATTTACTAATCAGAGAAACCAATATATATATATATATATATATATATATATATATATATATATATATATATATATATATATATATATATATATATATATATATATATATATATATATATATCATGGCATATTTATAATTCTACTAAGGAATTTAGGACATAGATACCTTGAGTATAAGTGAAGACCTCTATTGAGTAAATTTGAGCTAATTATTAATTTCACGGGATTTTTGCAACTCTAAATATATTAATTGGTCAAAAATTAGTAAATTACATATGTTCATATCTTCAAAATACAGAATGTACATTATAACCATTCTATACCTCTAGTGTAAGCAGAGTTTACTATATAATATAGAAACTAAATTCTTCATAAATAATCATCTCAATCATGTCCCCAAAAAAAATGCAAAAGAAAAACACAAATTTTCTATCTATATGTCATATATATAATACTATTCATTTATTAAAATAAAATCATCAGGAGTATATATATAATAGAGTAACCAATTAAATATTTTAAATGAAACAACCCGAATTTTCAATTATTTTATAAAATTCTATTTTCGTACGGAAATATCTTATTTTATTATTTTCCTTATTAAAATAAGATTGGAGTTATATTTTATTAAATTATAAATATTCATATTATTTGAATATGTATTATTAATGACAATTTTGATATAATATTACAATATTATATTATTATGATAATGTTAATGTGGATTTTTTGAGAATTGTATTTTGGATTATATTTTGATATTTGAGTATTAATAAAGGTATTAATTATATTATAAGTTGATTATAGTATTTTATCGGATATTTGGATTTCCGTATAATTACTATAATTATCGTTAATAATGTTATTGATATATATATTCATGAGTATATGTTGTAAATTATTATTAATATGTAAATTATGAATTATTATTATTATTATTATTATTATTACTATCATTTGCATTTTTATGATTATTGGTGGTATTATTATTATTATTATTATTATTATTATTATTATTATTATTATTGATACTATTATTATTATTATTGTTATTATTTTGTATATATATAGGATATATATATAGTATTATATGTATATATTATACGGTTTGGAGTATATATATATATATAAGCATAATCAGTTTTAAGTAAAAAGAAGAAGAAATGGAAGGCTGGGATTGGTTGGCCAAAGAAGCCAAACGGTGCATTTTGGTTGAAACAAAAACGGGCAGAACAGAAGCAGGAGAGAGGAGAGAGAAAGGGAGAGGCCGAGAGAGAGAGGGTGGTAGCTGGTGGCTTTCCGGCGGGCGGTGGTGAGCACCGCCACCACCGCTGGGTAGAAGGAGGACTGGCGACCTCGAGGGAGGTAGCAGCTCGGTGATCGGCGGCGGCACGGCGGCGTACGCGAGGAGAGAAGTACCGCCGGCTACCGCAACTTCAACTCCATTTTTCGGCCAATTCCGGCAGCGAAATCTGGCGATCTTGATACCGTTTTACTCCTGGAGATGAGAGTTTCACTTTGGTACCTGCCTTGCCCCCTGAGGACCACCGGAGGAGGAGATCGGAAAATACCAAACCGTGGCTTTGGAGGCATTTTTCGGTGGCTAGAGGGCGAGTGCCGGTGAGTGGTGACTGTTTTTGGGCTCCTGGGGTTGAGGTGAATCTGCTGGTGTGGAGTTTCCCCTGATCCGCCACCACCGGCGGCGGCGCGTGGTGCCGGCGCGTGGAGAGGTCCAGTGATTCTGTTTTGATATTCTGGCACGATCCTCGACGTCTGTATGTTCGGAATTTATGAAGGTTAACCCGGAACCCTTATATTTCAGTTGGTTTATGAGTTAATCTATGTTTAGTGGTTTTTAGAGTATTTGTTAGGTTATCGAGTATGTTCTGGAGTTGAGTATAAAACTTATCATGTTCATGTTCTCTGTTGTGAGGTGTCGGTGTCTGGCGTCTTCCTGGTTCCCAGGCTACTCTTCTGAGGGAAGCCGGTTGGAAGCGTCGACAGTTAGGTGAGTGATACTCACTGATATATTATTCTATTTCCATTTCATATGCATTGCTGTATGTGTATATATACGTATATTATGCATTACTATTGCATCTATAAGCATGTGACATTTGACTGTGAGTGATTAATTGATATTTTGTATTCTGTGCCATGTTATGGTTGTGATTAATAGATGGAGGTCGGGAGGATACAGTACCACCTAAGATTATGGGATTGTTATGGATTATGATGAGATTCAAAAGATGAGCTATGACTGATGGATGTCGGCCGGGCCTGCTCATCGCCAGGGCTGCTGTCAGTCGGGTCAGAACTGCATGGTACAGACCAGTGACGGCCGTGCCCCTTGGATATAAAAGACAGATTAATTGGATTCAGAGAGCCAGAGTAGGGGGATCGGCTCCCCATAATGAGTACTGAGTATCAGTGTGGTACTGTGGACCATACCCCATCCTTGCTTGATTGGATGATTTATCTATCTTTATGACACGGTGCATATCATGTGCATTAGATTCTATCTATTGGATACCAGTTTAATATATTAGCTGGTATCATTCACTGAGTCGAACGCTCATTCCTGTTCATCTTATTGCTTTCAGGTCAGGGAATGAGCCGGTGAAGGAATTGTAATTGAGTAGACTGCCAACTTCTCTTCGGCAGTAATTTGTATTATTGGGATATTAAGAATACATGTAATAGACGTACATTTGTAATTGTAACTCTAGAACTCCGCAATGTTACACTTTGTAATTGAGTCTTTTGTATTATTTTCAGTTATGTAATCTTTGAAGTTAAGCAGAACCTTTCTGTAATTTATGATTTTCTGGCAATTATGGAATAAATAATGTTGGGCCAATTTGATATTGGTTTATGTTGTGATTTCATTTGATTCTGCTTACCTTGTTTGGGCCCATAGCCCTTTTCAGTTGGGCTTTTTGTCTTGTGGTTTGGGTTAGGCTTACTACGGGCACTGGTAGCCATATGCATTTCCCGTGTCCTAGTGCCGGTCACGTGCCCTTGGATTCGGGGCGTGACATTAAATATCCGATGTAATTTGTAACCTATTGAAATTGTTAAGGAAGATAAAATATGGCAAACAAGAAGTTCACCCTATAAAGATTAACTAGAGTATCAAACCTGTCAAACGGTTCTTAGACAAATGAAAAATCTTTAACAGTATTAAATTTTCAATACCTGAAGGAGTGATACCAATTAATCCAGATCTTGTTAGGCTTAATTTTATATTCAACAAAATCAAAATTAATGGGTAATATGCCACATTGGTTTGCTGCTCTCAATTTCACCAACAAATTGTACTGCCATAGCAACATGGCATGAAAATCCCATAAGATAAATAATTAATTAAGACTAATTTAAGAATTTTAGCATTTAGTATCCATGATAAATAATTCTTACTCGTGATGTCAAAGGTCATCAATTAACACTGTCTAATATATTATCATAATAAAATCAGTCTTTTAAAGACTTGTACACAATGTATTTAGTTTTTAAGGAACATAAAATAATTTTTTAATGAATTAGGATACTATATTTCAAGATACTTAGTTCTTCAGGAACTTAAGCCTTAGTTTTTCAGGAACTTAAGCCTTAGTTCTTCAGGAACTTAGGCAAAAATTCTTTAGAAATTTATACTTTAGTTATTTATTTAATTAGTTATTTAGGAACTATAAATAATACTAATTTTTTCAAAAATTAGAATTTGAAATATAGATAGTTATTTATTTAATTAGTTATTCAAGAACTATAAATAATACTAGTTTTTTCAGGAACTATAATTAAAAATATGGTACTAGTTTTTTGGGAACTATAAATAATACTAATTTTTCAAGAATTAGAATTTAGAATACGGTACTAGTTTTTCAGGAACTATAAATAATACTAATTTTTTCAGAAATTAGAATTTAGAATATGGTACTGATTGTTCAGAAACTATAATTTACTTAACGAAAATTAAATAACATCAAACAATATTTTTTTTCATAAAAATGATAATCAAATTATTATTAAAATAATAACAATATATAATAAGAAATGAAAACATATATATATATATATATATATATATATATATATATATATATATATATATATATATATATATATATATATATATATATATATATATATATATATATATATATATATATATATAACAAAACAAAAATGTTTTCATAATAATATAATATAATAACATTTATTTTATATGGTAACAAAACAAAAACTGATTCATAATAATAATAAAAAAAACGTTTTGCATGATAACATAAAATAAAAATTCATATCAAATAATAATAAAAAAAACGATTTCATTGTTGGGGAAAAAAATATGCAAAGTTTTTTATGCCCACATCAAAAAGCATATATATATATATATATATATATATATATATATATAATTTCATTGACACAATAAGATAAATATATCCGAATATATATGTGTATTAAGCCATATACATATATCTTTTTGTGAACATATATGATTCATATGTCATTCGAGATGAGAGAAAAAAAATACCTTTGAAAAGCTTTTAAAAAAATAGTAGAACAAATTCGTGGTAATAACGTGTTATAAATATAATAGAGAAGAATAAGAACAAATAATATAGATAAGAAAATAGTTTTTCTAGTTCCTCCATTTAATAGTATTAAGCCCTTTATATATAGTACAGAAAAGAAAGAAATATGAAATTTTTCTAATAAAAAAAATATAATTAATACTAATATGAAAACTATAATATTCATGTATATGGAAAGACATCAATTAAATCTTATAATATATCATAACATATTAATTATTTTTATTTATTTACATCAAAATTAAAAAAATATATTTTAATTTTTTTAATTTATAATTATGATAATTAAATAATTTTTTTAAATATATATGTATTATTCTAAAATGGTTATTAATTTGAAACAGAGATAATTGTAAATAAAAAATTATTGGGTGGTAGGTGCGTAAAATAATTTATTACAATAAACAGTGCACAAGCGGGAAAGCCATCAGTGGCGTTATGGCGTTGACCGTTGACTACATGTTTTCAATTTTCCATTGTTTCTTGGAAAAAGCAAGTCCATTCCGTCAATGTGACTTTCATTAAAGTAGGTTTCATACACATTTTCAATTATTATTTTTTTTTATTTTTTAATACTCTGATAATTAATTTATTTTTTAAAAATTTTATTAAACTACTAACACACCCACAACCGCTACTTTGCCCACGCCAAAAGTCAAAAGTATTTTCTTTTATAATTTTTTAACAACTTGTGATATTTTTATATTGTTGTATTTTCACTTAAATTGATTGGCAAACAAAAGGAAATTTGAATTTAACTATGTTTTCAGGAGCATAGTAACTATCTATCTATTATATATAGGAAATAAAATTAATTAAGATATCAATAAGATATAGTCTAATTAATTTTTTTATTTCTTTTAAGAATATAAAAAATAAAAAATATCATGTTTTGAGTCATTTAGATTTATTTAACATTTTTAGAGTAAAAATAAATTATTTATTTATTTAATAATATTTAATATCCACTAATTAATAATAACTTTTATTTACATTTTTTTATTCATAAAGATCAAATGAATCAAATTTTTAATGACCTAATTACCTAAAAAATCTCAAACTATGTAATGTTTAATAATTTTATCTTATTCTTTTAAATTTTTCATATAAATACTTGTACTTCAAATTTTTTAACAATGTTAACATTTCTTTTAGATTTTTCACATAAATACCTATATTTGAAAATTTTTAATAATTTTATCCTATTCTTTCAAATTTTTCACACAAGTACTTGTATATTTGATTTTTCTAAAATATAATCTAATGACAGAAAATGCAAAAATATAGTAACTTCATATGAATAATGTCACTTATTGCCTTAATAGACATGAAAAAAAAAAATTCTACATGAGTTTTCTAACTCCTAGAAGTTAGCAATTCAGTATTATCATATATGTACACAACATTGGCATCAAAGCAATGAAATTAATTAAAACTTTGCGTAGGTTAGATTTTCGAGATATTATAACAAATATTTAATATTTACTTAAACACACTATTTATGATTGAACACTATTTTGTTGACTCAATTTTTTTATTTTATACAAAAAAATTAAATATAAGCAACAACCACTATGTTTTTTCATTTTTTATCACTGAATTATATTTAAAAAAAAATTGAAGTACAGACATTTGTGTAAAAATACGAAAGAATAGGATAAAATTATTAAAACATTTGGAGCATAAGTATTTGTGTGAAAAATTTGAAAGAATAGGATAAAATTATTAAACAGTATATAGTTTAGGATTTTTCAGATAATCAGACCATTTTGAATAAGATTTATGTGTATCATTCGACTTATGAAAAATATATTAATTTAATTTTTATTATGAAAAATTAGTAGTATTAATTTTATTTTTATTACCTTTAATAAAATGAATTTAAAGTTCACACATGCCAATTTAATTTAATTTATTGTTCATTTAAAAAAAGTTAATTAATTATTCTCTCTATTATTAAAAAAGTGACAATTGAAAAAATTAAATTTGTTCATAAATAAGTGATTATTTAGCAATTTAATAAAAAAATTATAAAATGGCTAATTTATCTTTTAATTTCTCAAATATGAGAGATATTTTTTTAATTTATTATAATTAATAAAATTTTTTAATAATTTATGATAAAATTATTATTATCTTAAAAATGATGTATTTTAATAGACACATTTTTTTATAATGAAATGAGTATTAAAAATTTAATTTATTGGAAAAAAAAAATGGAAATGTGAATGTAAAAATTGTACTAATACCTAACATCTGTGGAAAACGTGGCTCATAACGGAGGATTGTCTTCTTCGAAATTTCCAAAACAACAGCACTGCTAGTGGCCATGATGGTTCGTTTCATTTGGGTTATCAATTAGTCAATTTCAAAGAGAGTGCAAGTATTTATAGTTAGTATCTGTATATCTTTGTATAAAGTACAAGTTTTTATTGAACACGCTCATTTTTTACAGAGAAACACAGAGATGGAGAAAGCTTCGAACAGACAGAAAGTTCTTCTTGCTCATTTGCAACCCAATTTTTCTTCTTCTTCTTCTTCTTTTTCTCAGACCCACAATTCATCTTGTCTTTCTGTAAGTTTCTCTTGATTCATTATTGCATCTGTTGATGCTTGTTTGTTGTTTTTAATAATTAAAATTTTAATTACTCTTAATTGTAATTAGAAGTTGATTAAATTGAACATGGGATTTAGTTAATTGTGTTCTCTTTCATTGTTTTGCCGTTTTGTTTGACGATTTGTGGTCAAAGTAAAAGTCAATTTATGCAAAATCTCACCCTGAGGAGATTATGTGACTGTAGAAATTTTCAGAAGCTACCATCTTTTAATTTCAATAGCATTTAGAGAAACTTTTTTCTTGTGAATTTTAGAGGTTTATTATTGCACAAGACTTGACTATCTTCTATGTCATTGACTTGGGTAAGAGGAATGGTGATTAGTCTTATAGGCAGTTTAATTTGCTAATCTCTTTTGAGTTTATTTTTGGGATGTTATGACAAATTTTCATTGGTTTTCTGGAAATACTTAATCTTTGTTCTTCCTTGTGTTTTAGCATCTGGCTGAATCTGTTTTTGTTTAATGATGATTTTGTCCGTTATTATTTCTGATTTATTTGTTAGACTTCAATTTGTGCTGCTGGAGACAGTGCTGCATATCAAAGGACAGCTGCTTTTGGTGATGATGTTGTGATTGTGGCGTAAGTTTCTTGATTTGTGAAGAAAAACGCTTACAAGCTCTGGATATGTTGTTGTATTTTTAGATTTTCTATTTCTACATCCTCTTTTGATACGCTTTTCTCTTGCCTAATGTAAACAGTGCTTATCGTACTGCCATTTGCAAAGCCAAGCGAGGTGGTTTCAAGGATACTCTTCCTGATGATCTACTTGGCTCAGTTTTAAAGGTTAGATGTGTTTGAATAAATGGTCATGGATTTTGTATTTTTTTTTTCGGAAGGTTCAAAAAAAACTGATGAAATAACTGTTTTGGATATAGTTTATGTGCCTCTGCTTTTGTGATTGTGCCTTCATCTTCCTACCTTGACAAATTATTCAACTTCAATGTAGGCGTTAATAGAGAAAACAAATGTGAATCCAAGTGAGGTAGGGGACATAGTTGTTGGTACAGTTCTAGCTCCTGGCTCACAAAGGGCAACTGAGTGTAGGATGGCAGCTTTTTATGCTGGTTTCCCTGGTATGATTTTGGTTTATCCTCTGCACAAGCTCTTTTTCTTTTTTATTTGATTGGATTCTGTATATGGTATTCATTCTCATAGAATTTGGGTTCACACCTACTTATAAAAATTGCAGACCTCAACAAATTTTTGGATTGATTGAGAAAGTCTATGTCAAACACTAGAATTCTAATTTCTGAGATTGAAAAGCAACTTTGGGATGCTTTTCTTTGAAAATTACTCTTTATAAGTTTATTTCGGAGTTTTTCTTTCTCTCTTGTAAATGATTTATGTCTCTCAACCAGAAACGGTGCCCATCAGAACAGTCAACAGGCAATGCTCATCTGGCCTGCAGGCAGTTGCTGATGTTGCTGCTTCAATAAAAGCAGGATTTTATGACATTGGTAAGAGTGATTCTGGATTGTGAGTCTATCTTGATGACCTTCATTTTGTGCTTAATTTTTCTTTTCTTTCCTAATGTTAGGCATTGGGGCTGGGTTGGAATGCATGACATGGGACAACATTGGCAGGGCTGGACAAGTTAACCCAAGAGTAATTCCAAATTCTCTCTCTTTTTTTTCCTGAAGTACTGAGTAATTTGTTAACAGTATATGAATATGAACTCTGTTGATGTTGTTAACAGGTAGATAGCTTTGAACAAGCCCGAGATTGTCTTCTTCCTATGGGTATCACTTCTGAAAATGTTGCACAGCGTTACGGTGTAACACGGCAAGAACAAGACCATGCTGCTGTAAGCTCCATATAACTTTAAGCATTGTGTAAAATTTTTATGGAGACATAATGTGCAATAGTCTTGACACCTTATCTTTATAAAGGTTGAATCTCATAGGAAAGCAGCTGCTGCAACAGCATCAGGTAAATTCAAAGATGAAATCATCCCAGTTTCTACAAAGGTAAATAAAAGAGAGAATGCTCATTAGGTTCTATGTTCTTCTTCTTCTTCTTCTACTTCCTCATATTTTCTACCTGATAATTGTTGAAGATTGTGGATCCAAAAACTGGTGAAGAGAAGGCTGTCACAATTTTTGTGGATGATGGAATAAGACAGCAGACAAACATTGAAGATCTGTCCAGGCTAAAGCCTGCATTCAAAAAGGATGGGGCCACAACTGCTGGTTTTTAACATTTTCCCATTTGGCACCTTATATCTTGTTCCTCATAATCATGCAATTGCTAATCAGACTTTTGTTTTTACTTAGGTAATTCTAGCCAGGTGAGTGATGGTGCTGGTGCAGTCTTGCTTATGAAAAGAAGTGTTGCTGTGCAGAAGGGACTTCCAATTCTTGGTGTGTTCAGGTACCTATTGCTTACCTTATCTTGCAGAGGGGTACGTGGCAAGTGTCAAATATGTCTTTTTCCATTCTCTTGAGTCCCAATTGTAGTGTAATTGATTATAAACCTTAATTGAGCAATCAGGCTGATTCGGTGATACCATATTGTATTTCTTTGACAAGAGTGCATATTAACTATTTTCTGTGTCACTGAATTCCATTTCTTTTTCATCACATTTTGATATAATACGAAAACTTCTTGCTTCTTGGATATGCTGAAAAGTGCTTTTTTATTTTTTATTTTTTATTTTTTTTATTCCTTCCACCATAAATAGAAAGGAGAGAAGGAAGGGATGATCATACAAGCAGTCTCTGTTGATCTCAGTGATAACAACTCAACATTAGTGGATAAATGCAAAATGTATTGCTTAATATGATTTGGGATTTGAGAGAGGGTATGCATTTATGGTTGAAATTTGAGAAAGAAATCTGCATAAATGCATAATATCAATTACTTGCTTTTCTTGCAGGAGTTTTGCTGCCGTTGGTGTTGATCCTGCTGTGATGGGTGTAGGCCCTGCTTTTGCAATTCCAGCTTCAGTGAGAGCTGCTGGACTAGAACTTAATGATATTGACCTGTTTGAAATTAATGAGGTACGGGGAATGAATGATTGCTTATAATTTTAATGGCAGTATTCATAAGAGTGCAAGATTTGGAGTTAAGAAACCTGTTATTCTTTGTTCAGGCATTTGCATCTCAGTATGTATATTGTTGTAAGAAGCTGGAGCTAGATCCAGAGAAAGTAAATGTCAATGGCGGTGCCATTGCTCTTGGGCATCCTTTGGGTGCTACAGGTATTTACAATGATAAGTCTCTCAGAAAACTGATAGTTTGTGATATCTTATGATTGTTGCTCAATATACCATACCAAGAACTTCCGAAAGACACATATATTTGTGGATTAGACATGATTGGCTATATAATGAATTACTCCCTCTGTCCATAAATTATAGTCTCTATTTCCTTTTTGAAATGTCCAAAATAAATAGTCCATTTTCTTTTTCAAATTAAATTTATTATTTTATTTCCAAATATGCCATTTATTATAGTTATAATCAATCATATTATTTTAGAATCATTAATGCAATTTGTGATCATAATAGGGATAAAATAGTAAAATAAATATAAATCCTTAATCTTTGTGCCAAAATAAAAGTGAAGTATGATTTGTGGACAGAGAGAGTACTAATTACCAGGCCAAGAATATAACAAAACATGAATAAAACAATGTGGATGAACTTGCGAATATCAACTTGATGTTCAAGATTTTTTCAGTCAGTTGGCCTTAATTGTAAAGTGACCTGCTGCTTTTTGGATAGGTGCTCGCTGTGTTGCAACTCTTTTGCATGAAATGAAGCGTCATGGGAAGGACTGCCGCTTTGGAGTAATCTCAATGTGCATAGGTCTCTCTCTCTCTCTCTCTCTCTCTCTGCATATAGATTAATATATACCTCCACTCACCCACCTGAACAAAGACATAGGTGGACCAACACTAGCAAGGGCATGACAATGTAATGTATTAATTTGTTTTTGTTTGACTTCGTTTATATTGGGGCCAATTCATTTGGCATAACTTTATATAACCACTACTGTATTGAGTTGTTATAGTTGTCCTCAATTTTTATAGCTGCTTGGGTGCAAAAGTAAATCACTTCATCATGCCAGTCTTCTATTTCTTTATTAATCACATCTGTTAACTATTTTAAGTGCTAAACATAATTGCAGGCACAGGCATGGGGGCTGCTGCTGTTTTTGAAAGAGGAGATTGTGTTGATGAGCTATGCAATGCTCGAACTGCTGAACGAAACAATCTTTTGTCAAAGGATGCCCTTTAGACAATTTTTCTTAATATATATTGTTTAATTTTTCCATTTGTAGCTTTAGACAATCAAATAAAATAGCCATCTTATGGGCATCAAATTGGGAAATCGTGATGCCATAGTTCCTCTGTGTAAAAGTTACGAGTCTTGTTTACTTGAGTTTCACGATTTAACTGTGGGTTTGTCAAGACTTGATGATTGATTACATTAAGAATTGCCATTACAATTTTAGTGCTTGTTTCTGTGTTCTGCCTGAATTGATTTGCCGCTGTATAAAAGTTTTTTATATAGTAATATGAAGCCTTTTTAAAGAGATATGGTGAAAATGCCATTGAGTATTGTATGGGCATTCGGTAACTCAAGTTCATCAACAGTTTCACAATTAACTCCTCTTTTGTCGATGCTGAATCAAACATCCAATGGGGAACACTCCAAAATCCAAATATCATTTGCTTGCAAAAATCTTCCAAAGTAAGAGTTAATCATTCCCATAAAAGCCTAATTGTCAAAATTTGACACCAAGAATGATCTCATGTTACATTTATGCAACATTTATAATTTAAGAATCATAGTAATTGAGCTTGTTTTATCGACGTAACGTGAGATAACTTCACAATAGTTAAGTAACGCTCCTATTTAAAGCCTGCTCTAAATAAGTCCCTTATGATTTTGATCCTGAAACATACAGTTTGTTCTCAGCAGGGAATGTCTCTCCCACGGTATTTTCCAATTAGAAGTTAAGCACGAAAAATTGAGTGTTTCTTATTCCAACCCTTTTTCATAGCCAACGTATTTACCGGTTCTTCGGGAAAATATATCGATCTAATAGAAATAATTAGAAGGTTTAAATTGATTCTTTCCAGAGAATTAGATAGTCTCCCTGAACAGACCTTTTATTTGGTAAGTAATATTAATGAAGCTACTGCAAAAACTATGAACTCAGAAACGTAGAACAGCATAAAAAAATGACCTCAAATCTTTTAAGAAGTAACCATAAAAACGATAGAACCCACTATTTACTATTTATTTACCTATTTCCATTTCCTACTTTATCTTTATTATATTATTTACTAAATTTTTTATTATATTTTTATATATTTTTTTAATACCTAGTAACAAAACAGTTTCTAGTGTGAAATACAAAGATTTCTTTTAAAACTCCTAAACAAAATAAGATTAACTTCTCTTTACACACCGTTTCATTTTCTTCCTTAATGAATCCTTCGAAGATAGAGTCTTTTACAACATTTTACAGTAGAAAAGAAAGGAATTTTATTATACTTGTATATATTTATAGAAATCATAATGGCAATACAATATGAGCCTAGAAATTACATAAGATCTACAAGTCCTTGTATAACAATTGATATTTTGGAATTCGCTCAGGGGGCAGAGGGCAATTAACAATTAGTTTGCCTTTCATGGCTCCTCTAAATATGGCCTACAAAACATGAGAAGCAATTTTTCAGTAAAGTTTATGTCCTGCATGCTCTTAATCAAATCCACTAAACAAGAAGAGAACAATTGAACTATGATTCATAATAAAAATATAAAAGTTGCATGCTGCTTAAACAAAATAATGATTGCATTTGGATACGGAGATGGATGAAAATTCAAAACAATAAGCGACAAAAAAAAAATAGTGCTTAACCAAACTTAAAAAATGTATGAGAAATTGTAATTTCCTTTTTGCGGAGTTAGATTCATGGATTTGAACCTTGAATTTAGATTTAAACAAAATCCATATAGTTTGGATTAATTAAATTTTATGGATTTGGATTTGAATGAAATCCATAAAAAATTTAGAGGCTTAATGATGGATTTCAAATAACTGTAATATAGGTAATTTCAAATAATTCTCCCACAGAAAAATTTTTATCCCCACTCGTGAATCAAATCAATAGGGGAAGAAAAAGACCTAACCCAATTCCACCCTTTCAGTCTACCACATCAGTCCCCCCTCTCTCCTCAAGGCCCTTTTCTCTCTCTCGTGATGGTTACTACCATGATCTATTTGAACTTTATAGTTTTCTTAATCATCTTCCTAAAATTGTTTAAGAATTAAATGGTCTCACAGCAAACAAGTCAAACCTTGAGAAATTCAGAGCAGTTCTCTACTCTCCATGCACTAGGTTCTTCACAAACTAACTATATAAATACAAATTGTTCAAAACTTTCTTACTTCGTAAACTCTTTTTCTTCTGCTTAGCTATCTCATATTCATTATTGAAATGGGTAAGTAATTAACCACCCATTCGATCTTACAACAACATAAATATCATGAATGCATACTTGGTGTCAAAGATGAATTTCATGCTCAATGAAAAACCAAGAATGAAAATGCATAATGTATTTTCTGCAAGGCCATCAGTTTCTATTACCAAATTGCATCCATATACGAACAGTACATTCAAAAAAAAAAGGGTCAGCATCATTAAAAGAATGGTGAATATGGATCTATTGTTCTAAAAATTGGCACATAAAAAGAAACACAAATTGAAAAATAAAAACAAAGTACTTAAATTGACTAAACCAACCTCTACTACATCAATGAAGTCTTGTTTGGTGTGAAAGGCACCAATCCATTTGGTGTGATCAGCAGTTCTGAATGAATCCACAATCAAAGAATCCTTATATGAGAAAAACAAACACTTTTGCTCATTTGCTTTTCTTACAAAAATAAAAAAATTAACAAAAAATAAAATAAAATAAAGGGTACCCAGAATCCATTTTCATATGATGGGCATTGAAGAAAAAAACAGTAGAAGGAATCAAAGCGATATCGAAATATTTGAGATAAACTTGAACATCCTCTGAATCTATGTCTACTAATGCTATAGTTGCGAATTTCGAAACCTCGCGAACTGATTTAGAAAGCTGCAAATTTTGAAAACAATTTCAGTAAATTCAGAGAAAAAAAAAGAAAGAGTTTGGAGGAACCATATATACCAAGTCATCGAGCTGAAGGCAAACGGCGTCGGAGGCGCGGCCGAAGCGGAGGACGAGAACCTTGTCGATGGTGTCTCTGATTATAGAATCAATTTCCTTCTTCTTCGTTAGCGTCGTTAATACGTAGCTCATCTCTCTGATCCGTTCGCTCAGGCTAGGCTGCTATGGAGTTTGCAGCTCAAATTTATTCTATACATAAGAAGTGGAAACCGGAGCAACAGTGATTTTGCAATTGATTTGGGGTAGTTTTGTAATTTCCTTTTCGCTGTCCCAGATGCCTGCATTGCCATTGAAGAAACGGCGCCGTTTGTATAGGGTGTTTTTGTCATTTAATTTTGTCCTGATTTACTTTGTTACCCTTTGCTCCCAAAACGCTGTATCGAAAACGACGTCACTTTGCAAGGTTAACTAGATCAGTTGCCGAGGGCAACGGGATGATCGGAGCTGAGCTTCTATTCGCGTGGCTGAAGCGACGACGGAACGTGTAGCCGATTTCAGCTGGGCTTTTGGCCGTTGACCGGGGCAGCAGCGTTGATGGAGGTGGCGCATCGGCAAGGACGATTCCGATTCCGACAGTGGCGGTTTGGACGGCGGCACGTAAGTGATTCTTAACTTTTTTACTTTTTTTTTTTTTTTTTTTTATCGGATGGTTGAGTCGGCAGGGGGTGAGGTTGAAGGTAAAGTCGCCGGCGACGAGGGAAAGAGAAATAGAAGTTCTCTCTCCTTTTGCGATTTTGAGTCATCACTGATCTGTTTTGGTCTTTTCATTTTCTCTATGTTGTGTCTCAATTTTTGGCTTTATCGTTCTCAATTTTTTGCTCCATTTGCTTCTGCCGACTCCATCATTGGTTGGGTGCCTTATCATGCCTGATATACTCTTTTCATTCGTATTTTTAAGCTTGCTGCGTATTATTCAGCCTTCAAATCAGATCTTTTGATTTGCTTCGATGATCTCCAGCCTTACTGTGGTGACTTTTAATCCAGAATATTTTTTTTTCCAGAATATATATATATTTTTTTTATGTTTTTTAAGATTATCGTATTAATGGTATTGGGTTCCTTACTGGTAATGCTTCTCATTTCAAGCAATAGCATGTTAAGAGAAAATTTTCTGCAGAGAGTTCTCCAGTAATTGTGATTGGGAAAATCCTATGTGGTGGCAGGAAGTGATTAATTGCAAAAGTTTTGCATTAATTAATTATATATATAATTAGTATATTTTTAAAAATTTATTTCATATATATTGTATTTTGGAGAGAGAAATTTTAATGGCAATGAAAATTGAACTCATGCATATTGAAATTTAAAACGAATTATTTTAAATCTAATAGATAAATTTACTATGAATTTTATGTATTTTTGTAATTATATCATTTTTTTTTGTCAGTTTTATTTTAATTTAAAAATTTAATTATAATTTTACTCAAAGTTATAATTATGAAAAAAAAAAGTTATTAATTAAAACGTCAAAATGCCAGGTTGATCCTTAAATTATTATATTATATCGTCAATTTAATTTATAAATTTTGATTCAAGTTAATTGAATCATTTAACTTTTTTAAATTTGATTAATTGAGTTATTGAATTGGTTATTAGTACTTTGTCAAGTTCATAAAGTTGAATAACTCAAATAAATTTTATTAAAATTTTAAAATTAAATTGATAGTATGGTGTAATAAGTGTTAATGTTAATTTTACTTTTGCCATTCAAATTAATACGAAATTGTTGTTATTAGTATTTCAATAAGCTAAACTTGCTTAGTTAAATAGCTCTATTGAGTAGGGCTAAGCACGAGATTTGAAAATACTGAACCGAAAATCTCCTTAACTGAAAAATATTTATTGATAGTTTAATTTTCTCTAAATTGAACCATCCCGGTTTTTTTTGGTATAGTTCTGGCGATTAGTAGTTATCCCTACCGATAACTGTATCAAACCATACTGAACCAATATATATATATATATATATATATATATATATACTTTGATATTGAGTTAGCAGCACATTTAAAAAAATTTAATAATGTATAAGTAAAATTTAGTTTTTATTAATTATAAAATTTCGTTTTCAAATTAGTAGTTGCAATATATGTATACACAAACACACTTTGATATTAAATTAGCAACAAATTTGAAAATTTTAATAATGTATAAATAAAATTTAATTATGCACTTTGTAATTTGATTTTTATTTTTATTTTGTGGATTGTACGTAAATAAATTTCTTTGATTATATACTATATAGTTTGATTTTTTTTTTTTTTATGTATTGATTTGATTTTAGATTTAAGTTAAAAAATATATATATTTTTAATTATTTAAAAATAGAAAATCTACTAATATCTATTTTGTCCCATTTCATATCGAACCGTTTCATTAGACCGAATCTTTGTTCAAAAAAAGGGGCAGTTCGGTATTGAGATTTTTCTTTACAGTTCGGTTTCGAAGATCTCATTTTAGAAATTTCCGAAATTCAGTTCAATTATGAAGATTTTTAAATCTCCGGATTTCTCCGAACCGTGCTCAATCCTACTGTTAAAAGTTTTCACTGAGCTTTTACAAGAAATAATCAGGTGTTTCATGGAAATAAGGTTAAATTCCTCCATTGATGGGTTGCGTTCCTCCTCCTTTTGGTTGGGTTACTTTGAATTCGGATGGGTGTTTTAATATATTATAAATTTTAGCGGGAAAGAGGTTGTCGGGTTTAAAAAACTCCACCTTTTTTTTTTTTAAATTAAAACATTAAAATTCACCAGCCTATGATCAGCAAATATTTGAATTTGATTCTCCTTTCTATATTTCTCCTTTCTATATCTGCACTTGTTAGCTTTAGTATGCTTTGTAATGCCTATTGGTAATAATAAATAAGATTGGAAATCATTTAACAAAGTTTAAATTTGGGCTTACTAATCATGAGACCAAAATATTCTCAAAGTTGTAATCATGGCCAGTTGAAGAATGGAATTTGCCAAAAGTAATCGATAATTTATTTATGAGTTGTGATCATGGCTGGGTCAAAGGAATCCATTGGGTTGTATGTAAAATCAGCTGATAATATGGCTGTCGCAAGACATGTCAATTTGAAGGACTAATCTGTTGATGGCAGGCCATAATATTAACTAATATGTTCACAAGTTTTTAATTAGTTTTTCCATCTTTTGAGTTGAATTTACATGCACTTAACTGGGTTTCCATGGGTTGGCAGTGTTAGGAACTCAAAACCGAAGTTTCTGCAATTTTTTTTTTTTGAAAGAAGTACAATGATTCAGATTGGAATATAGTTTGGGTATCTTGGTCTAAACCCTATAAATTCTTAGGTGGGTTATGAAATAATCTCTCTTTCCTTGGTGTTGATTGCTAATTTTTCTGGACATGCAAACAAGATTATAAAAGACCATATTGCTATGCTTTGCTTGGTCTAATGGTCAATTGATATTAGTTGTTAGTGTTTTCTCTTTGATTTGGGATTTGGGTTGATTATCTTTTTATTTGATTTTCACTTCTTGGTTTATTTGTTCATTCCAGACTATACTTGTTTTTAATAATAATTTAGTATAAGGAGGAATGAAGGATATACAGACGGTTTTAGTAAGGTAAGATACTAATTTTGGACTTCTTTTAATCTCTCTCTTTTTCCCTTGTCCCTGAAGAGAATAAAGAGAGAGCCCCTACCCACTCCCACTCCTCTCGTTCTCGCTCGATAATATTCTTAAACGTTCTCACTCGAGCCTAAACCTTTCAGTCTCAATTACATGGATCATCTCCCGTTGGTCGAGTGTTTTCAAACCTAATAAGAGTCATGCCTTTCAAAGAGAAAGTGAGGGGACGGTGTTAGATACGGAGCAAATTTCCCGATACGAATTTTGGACTTCTTTTAATCTCTCTCTTTTTCGTTTCCCCTAAGGGGGATGGTCAAAAGTTTATATTTTTAATGTGTCACATAGATAATGTGGGAGATGAGATGTATAGGAAAGAGAATAATTGATTAATATACGCGACAACAATGAATGGCATTTTTTTTCCTGTAACTTTTCTTAATTTGTTGTTTTCAACTACTTTTTCTAAATAACAAAATTTCGCTTGCATTGAAACAGGCAGAACACCATTTGTGAGGATGGGGCAGATATTAGCATCACTCTTCTCAACTTCAATGAATGATTTCTCTGA
Organism: Reutealis trisperma; assembly: GCA_947687605.1. Taxonomy (NCBI): domain Eukaryota; kingdom Viridiplantae; phylum Streptophyta; class Magnoliopsida; order Malpighiales; family Euphorbiaceae; genus Reutealis; species Reutealis trisperma. Next base: position 4,152,898 of record CANTUT010000050.1, read on the forward strand.
AAAATCTCAAGGCAACATTTTTTTGTAATTTCTCATTTTGATTGTGCTGGTGAAATTCTCTAGATGATTATGTGTATTTAGCAATTATTTTATTATATTTACTCTAATTTAATTCAATATATAATAGTTTCTAATCAACTTTAATTTAATTATGATTACTAACAAGTGGAATTTCTCCAGTCGTCTCATTTTTTTTCCCCTTTAACTTTTTTATTTTTGTTATGCGTCTTTCATCACTCTTTTTTTCTTCTTTTATGCAATCTGCATTTGGTGTTGCTCTCCTGACTATCTTCTCTTTCTTTTTTCATTAAAAGCTTTTCTTTTTCTAATTTCCTCCATTTCTCTCCTTCTTTTTTTTTTTTTCACCGAAAATGAAAATTAAGATTCATTAATCATGAAGATCGAGACATATCAGCTCTTACAAGAGAGTTCAGTTTGCTAGGAATATCACAACTCCAACTAGAATTATAACAAAGATTTTTAAAGTTGGATAACCAATCTGCTACTTTGTTATAATTCCTACTAATATAATTAAAAGTATAATTCACAATATTCTCAATTATATGCTTTATCTCCCACGGATTCTCCTTATCGTGACTATTGATGCTTGAGATGGTAACTAAAAGTCATACTCACAAACTACCTTCTCCACCTCTCTTTAACTGTCAGCTTCTGTAAACTCCAAATCATTGTGGGTGGAGGCTACAACTTGAGATACAGGTTTGGTTTTTTTTTTTTTTTTTTTTTTTTTTTTTTTTTTTTTTTTTAATATTTTGGCTCTCTCACAAGTCCAACTGATTTTGATGCAACTCCGAACCTAGGTTCAGTTTTACCTTTTTGTTTTTTTGTTCCTTCTTTATACTGTTTGTTATTATCACCCTTAATATTTATTGTTGGAATTGGAAATTATATATTAGAGTATTGATTTATTATAGAATAAGTTTATCACAGTCAGCACATCAAATCATGTTGAAAAATTTAGAGTTTTGTAAGCACTCATGCCCTTGATTTCAAGTAACTACATGTTCTTAACCATTTTATGAATGCTTTTTGCTAACCTTCAAATATATTTTCTGCTTTTTGGAGTACTCTTAATGTTGTTTGATATTGATTTAGTTCTATTTTTCGCTTTTTAATTATTTAGATTTATTGTTGAGTTGTTCCTACTGCTTTGTTTCATGTTGCATATATATATATATATATATATTAATAACATTATTATTGCGAATTTCTTAACAAGATACAATGTAATATTAGTTTTACCCTTTTCGAAAGAACAATTTATAATACTATGTTGAATAATTCTTCAAATAATTCTTTCGCTTTCGTCTAGATTGACAAATTTCTTCTCTTGCTGTTTTTCAACATCGTGGTTTTGGTTTTGTGCGATTGTGAGTTGTTTGCTAGATTTTCTTTGTTTTAGCTCTTCAACGGTTGTTTTGCTTTGTAAATGACTGGTTATTTGCTTGTAATTTTAGTGCTATTATGCTAACCGCGCAACTAAACTTAAAATGGTTCATTTGTTGGAGGTCAAAAAGTTGCTCTTGAATATGCTAAGAGAAAGGCATCTCAAGGTTCATTGGTTCATATTAGTTCTATTTTTCTTTTTCTTTGTATTTTTAAATATGCTTAGGCAATGCCATATCAATACAGTTTATTATTATTGTTGATTATAATCTCTTATTTATTTCATTTTTCTTTTTAAATTAGTGATTGATGTAGATGGACAGTGCAACAAAGGCCAAAAGGGACCAGATAAGTTTACATTCAATTTCTTTTGTTAATTTATATCGCCAAAATTTCCATTTTCTTATCCTTTTTTTTTTTAATTGTTAAGATTCATATACTATATACGATAATACGTAGAATGAGTTATTTGTCATTATTTCGTTTATATAATTTCAACTTAAGATATCTGAGAGCTTTTTAGATATCAGATTAACTCTTTGCCCCAAGATTACTAAGGTCGAGTTTTTGGCTACTAAGATTAGTAAATTGCAGCTAGATGGATGAATACAAAAGAGAGATATGATATAGAAGTGGAAAGGTCATTTGCAAGAATGCAGAAGATAAAGAATTCTGTTTAATGAGAAAGCCATTGCTCATAAACAAGAAGAGTAATACTTCTTAGATTGCTATTGTTGGTGTCAATGTTTGTCTCATTGAGAGTCTTGATTATGAGTACTTTTCTTTTCTTATTATCTCTAATATGAGTTATTACAATTTTCACTTTTCCCTTCTATTATTCTTTTATTTGTATTAATTTGTTTATTTTTTACTAGAAAAATAATATTGGACTATCCGCTCTTGGTTTTTATCTATTGATTTCTAAAGTGTTAGCTTATTGGCTTTTCTTAGTTGGAATTGAATTTTTTATTGATATTGGCTTTACAAGATTAGAATTGAATTCCCCATTGATCTATATATCTATCTATCTTAAATTCTTTATCATACACACATGAAGGCTTCAAAAAATAAGTGGAATCGCCATGTGAAAAATTTTAAGTTGGATTATTTTCTGGAATTCTTTGTAGTATGATATAGCTCACATATATGATATAATTTGATGGGAAGACAATGCAGAAAAATAGAGAGATTAATGATAAAGCTCACATTATATCTTTTTCACATTATCATTTTTGAAAAAATACAGAAAGTTTGTTTTTAAAATATTGTTCTGATAGTTTTGTTTGTGGTTTAATTATCCAAGATTGTATTGCTTTATTGAATGACTTAGCTGGTTACAAGCTCTATTTTGTGAGAAGATTAGCCAACCAATCTGCCCACCTGTTAGCATTAGCAAAGGCAATTGGTTCTCAATATGGTCGCGAGGGGTGTCATGTTGTACCTCCTCCTTTTATTTCTCATATACTGCTATTTGATTTAATGGTATAACTTTTTACTTTCCTTTCAAAAAAGATGTTATGTTTGGTGAATGATATTTTTCATTATTTTCTAATGCGTTAATGATATGATTAAATATTAGTTTATATATTTTTTAATTTAAATATACAACAATGAAATTAAATTCGTATTTAGTCATTAATATTAATCTGCAGCATGCTTTTTTAATTCAATAATAAACAAACATATTTTTGTTTATTATTTTATTAGATAATATTTTATTATTAATTTAAATTATAATTCACTAATTCTACCATATTTTATTGTTAATTGCTACTTTGTTAAACATTGAATTCCTTAATTCATTAATAGTCCGTTTGGTATACGGATTCATAATTCTTAAAATTAGTTTGAATTTTAAGTTTAATTAAAACATAGGATTATTTATCTTAAACCTTATTAGGTATAAAAAAATTAATTTATAATATTAAGTAACCCATTTTTCTAATATCATATTTGGTATGATAAATTATTAATAAATGGAATAAAAAATGAGATTATTTTAAAAAAGAAATCATAAATAATGAAATTTGTAATTCCATTGGATAGGGATTATTAAAAATATGGAGAGTTAAATATTAGATAATATATATCCCATGGGTTAGTTAAGCCTTTAGGATTAGTTAAGCTTTTAAGATTAGTTAAGCCTTTAGTACTATTAAGTTAAATCTGAATCATATATATCAAACATAGTATTATTTAAGATTTCTACAGAAATACCTAAAAAGGGAAACCAATTTATAATTATACGTTCACTTTTAGATTATTACAAAAATGCTTAAGCACTTTTTTTTTTTTTTTTTTACTTTTCTACGCTCTTCAACTTTTCAATAAAAAATCACTGGTTAGGAGGTTAAAATTCATGGAACAACGGAAGAAGACATGTATGTAATAAAGCCATTGTTATTATCGAAAAAGTTTTTAGCTAAGTTTTGGACAGTAAATTGAAATTAAAAAAGCTAAACAAAATCAATTTAGATTTGCAGTTTTTTGAAGACTTAGTAAGTTTAATTGACAAAATATTCACTTCCTTAATAGTTTGAGAGGTAATTTGAATTTTATAAATATGTTTCATTAAAAATTTGTCATCTTTTAATTGTTATTGCATTAAAAATCTTCAAAAGTGAGGAATTATGTGGTTTTTTTTATGAGCTTAAAAACTTTAAAATACGAAAATTGAGTTTCAAATATGAAACTTATAGAAACTAATGAAACAGAGATATTTTTCAGTAAATCCAATAAACAGTATGTCTAAAGTATATCATAAGTATATTATAAGTATATATTTTACTAAATTTGATTAACTTGTATTTATTTGATATATATTTTCAAATATTTTTGGATATTGAGTATTACAAAAATATAAGTATATAACAAGAATATATTAACTATATATTGGATAAAAAAATTATGTTCTTAAAAAAATAACAAATGATTTTCACAATAAATAATATATCTTAAGTATATAATGAGTATATTGTAGGTATATCAAGTATATAATGAGTATATTTTAAATATATAAATGTCTACGTATTACTTAGAGATTTAATACACTCAATTTTTTTATTTGAAGAAACATCATCAACAGTCTTCTTTTTTTTTTTTTTAAATGTGATTCATCATCAAGCATGGACGACAATATTAATTAGACTATATGAATATTTTTAAAGAATTTAAGAGTTAAATTAAATTTTTAAGAGACTAACAAAAAATTAATAAATGATTTTCAATTTTCACAATAAATAGTATATTTTAGATTTATTTTAAAAATATCACGAATATATGTTAGGTATATTTTAGATATATCATAAGTATATATCAGAAATAAATTCTTTCATCTTCTTTAGAGACTGAACACCCTCAAATTTATTTTTTATTTAGTGCAAGAAACTCTAGCTTGGAGCAAAATTTTCTACGCAAAATTTATAATTATTTAATATATTAGTATATTAAATATTGCTTTAAATTAAAAAATAATTTCTTATTTTATCATGCAAATATGTGATTATTCTATTATTAACTAATAGCATAAATATAAAAAGTTTTGAATTACTAAACTAATTAACAGCAGTATTCCATGAAGGAGATACATAGAAAAAGAAAAAATAGAAAGAAAAAACCAAGTGAATAGGTAAAAGAAGCAAAAATATGGTACAAATGGAAAAAAAAAAAGATAACAATATTAAAACATAAATAAAAAAAGTGTAAAAAAAAAAAACAAAAAGCAAAAAAATAAAAAGTTAAAAGCGGAGGTTAAAAAGTAAACAGAAGCAAAAATTCTTAAAATTAGTTTAAATTTTAAGTTTAATTAAAACATAGGATTATTTATCTTAAACCTTATTAGGTATAAAAAATTTAATTTATAATATTAAGTAACCCATTTTTCTAATATCATATTTGGTATGATAAATTATTAATAAATGGAATAAAAAGTGAGATTATTTTAAAAAAAAAATATCATAAATAATGAAATTAGTAATTCCATTGAATAGGGATTACTAAAAATATGGAGAGTTAAATATTAGATAATATATATCCCATGGGTTAGTTAAGCCTTTAAGATTAGTTAAGCTTTTAAGATTAGTTAAGCCTTTAGGATTATTAAGCTAAATCTGAATCATATATATCAAACATAGTATTATTTAAGATTTCTACAGAAATACCTAAAAAGGGGAACCAATTTATAATTATACGTTCACTTTTAAATTATTACAAAAATGCTTAAGCACTTTTTTTTTTTTTTTTACTTTTCTACGCTCTTCAACTTTTCAACAAAAAATCACTGGTTAGGAGGTTAAAATTCATGGAACAACGGAAGAAGACGTGTAATAAAGTCATTATTATTATCGAAAAAGTTTTTAGCTAAGTTTTGGACAGTAAATTGAAATTAAAAAAGCTAAACAAAATCAATTTAGATTTGCAATTTTTTGAAGACTTTCAACTTAATTGACAAAATATTCACTTCCTTAATAGTTTGAGAGGTAATTTGAATTTTATAGATATGTGTCATTAAAAATTTGTGATCTTTTAATTGTTATTGCATTAAAAATCTTCAAAAATGAGGAGATTATGTGGTTTTTTTTACGAACTTAAAAACTTTAAAATATAAAAATTGAGTTTCAAATATGAAACTTATAGAAACCAATGAAACAGAGATATTTTTTAGTAAATCCAATAAACAGTATATGTAAAGTATATCATAAGTATATTATAAGTATACATTTTACTAAATTTGATTAACTTGTATTTATTTGATATATATTTTCAAATATTTTTGGATATTGAGTATTACAAAAATATAAGTATATAACAAGAATATATTAACTATATATTAGATAAAAAAATTATATTCTTAAAAAAATAACAAATGATTTTTACAATAAATAATATATCTTAAGTATATAATGAGTATATTGTAGGTATATCAAGTATATAATGAGTATATTTTAAATATATTTTAAATATATAAATGCCTACGTATTACTTAGAGATTTAATACACTCAATTTTTTTCTTTGAAGAAACATCATCAACACTCTTCTTTTTTTTTTTTTTAAATGTGATTCATCATCAAGCATGGACGACAATATTAATTAGACTATATGAATATTTTTAAAGAATTTAAGAGTTAAATTAAATTTTTAAGAGACTAACAAAAAATTAACAAATGATTTTCAATTTTCACAGTAAATAGTATATTTTATATTTATTTTAAAAATATCACGAGTATATGTTAGGTATATTTTAGATATATCATAAGTATATAACAGAAATAAATTCTTTCATCTTCTTTAGAGACTGATATTTTTTATTTAGTGCAAGAAACTCTAGCTTGGAGCAAAATTTTCTACGCAAAATTTATAATTATTTAATATATTAGTATATTAAATATTGCTTTAAATTAAAAAATAATTTCTTATTTTATCATGCAAATATGTGATTATTCTATTATTAACTAATAGCATAAATATAAAAAGTTTTGAATTACTAAACTAATTAACAGCAGTATTCCATGAAGGAGATACATAGAAAAAGAAAAAATAGAAAGAAAAAACCAAGTGAATAGGTAAAAGAAGCAAAAATATGGTACAAATGGAAAAAAAAAAACATAACAATATTAAAACATAAATAAAAAAAGTGTAAAAAACAAAAAAACAAAAAGCAAAAAAATAAGAAGTTAAAAGCGGAGGTTAAAAAGTAAACAGAAACAAAAAATACATATGTTACGTAATTTCCTCTATTATTTATTAATATTACAGATTAGTTAAGCAATCATATTTACCAAACGGACGGTAAGCATTTGTTAACTATAATAAATAAATATCATGAAATTTTACAAGATTTAAATCAAATTTGGACATTTTATATTTATTATAAATAAAAAATTATTTAAAAATTACTATCATTAATTTTATAAAATATTAATTATATTTTTTTAAAAAAATACTATCAAATTTAATAAAAATATGAATAAATTTAATTTAATCAAAATTAATTAACCCTACAAATAAAATTCATTTGAACCAAATTAACATGATATAAAAAACTACTTAAGTAGCATGATTTCAATTCTCTCCACTAAATCCCATGCAAAAAAGATGGCTTAATTTCAATTCTCGTACATTAAATAGATTGTAATAAAATACAATATAATATAATCAAATATATTTTCAACATAAATATTATATTAAAAATATTTACATTATATTAGATTTTATTATAATTTACCAAATACATTCTCAGTACACACCCTCATTTTATATATATATGGAAAAATTCTCAAATTAATTTTTGGTTTCTCCAATCATCATACAGAAAATCTTCCATCCTGGCTGCTGCCAGTACTAGAAAGTAGAAACTAGGGGTTAATTTTTTTTTACCCCCTCAAATGAGGAATTAATAATTATGACAGGAAAGAAGAAGGTAATGCAGTCTGAATTGCACAAGGAACATTGATCATTAAAACAAACATGATCATTCACGGAAATACTAAAAACTACACCCATAGACAAGTACAGTGAGAATGAGAAAAAGGTATTTTTAATTGCTAAACTTCTCAATAAAACTCTTGAATATAATCTGTCACCAGTTATATCAAAAGGAAAACTAAGCAGATATCCACTTTTGACTTTCATTCAGGATCAGGAGAACCACCAGGAACCAGCTGCATTGCAAAAATAAATATTAGTTTACCTCATCCATATTTTCAGCATTTTTCTTCATGCTAATTGACTTAGATTACAGTTTACAATCTTGGTACCAAAGCATACCCAGAAAAGAAAAAACCGAAATTCTCTTTGTTAATCATTTGTTTAGGATATCAAGTGTGGTGGTAGTTGCACTTCCCCAACTTTCATCAATATGATTATGACTCATGAGGCACAAACACAAGAACTTACTTATGACTTTTGATATATCGCATTAAATTTTCCAGACGGCTCAAATGTAGAGCCAAGAGCTCATATTTTGCTTTCAATTACATTAGAATTTGATGGGCTTTGACCAAAATAAGAATTAATCATATGTTTTACTTACAATGGCGATGTTGTTTCCATTTAGCAATATCTGATCAAGCTTGGTAATCCGCCGCCCCTCAGCAGTGATTTCACTATAAGACCAATAAAGAAGCAGATTAAAAAGAAAATCAGAAACAAAAAAAAAAAAAAAAAAAAAAAAAAAAAAAAAAAGGAACTTTTCACTGACAAAAAAAGCCCTAGCATGTGAAGAGAAGAAGAGTGGAAGTGATTGATAAAGTGAGAGAGAATGAAAAGAGGATAACAGAGGCAACGGAATAAATATTAGCTCTTTTATCAAATGGCATCAGAAATATCATATTTTACAGCGCACGTTATATATGCTGTCACTTCTCATATTATGTTTTCTGCTCATTCCATCACAACAGTGATATACAAGAGGTAAAAAACTTAAAACCATCTTTACTTCAGCTCTTCCAAAACATTTGTCTTCATCAATAACACTTGATTGCAATCAAGTCTCATTCCTCTAGATTGCTCAGCCATCAAAAGTTTCAAAACAAAGGGATCTACTACTGCCTTAGCAAACTTGCAAAACATGTCATTACCTCCATCAGCACATAATATTCAGGTTCATCCTCAAGAGAGTGTTCTACATTCCCCCCACAGTGAGTCTTCACAAACTCATAAAGACACGCTTAAACTATCATCCTATGGTACAAGTACAATGCAAAAACCAAAACAGAAGTCATTGGTTGGCTTAATTGAATTAAAAAGGCAATCTCTTCCAGCCCCAATCTTCTTTTCATCATCTTCCAGTTTCAGCCTTTCCAACCATAATATCCTCTGTCTATACGTAAGACCAAAATAATTCAGACAGAACAGTAACAAGAGATACTTATTAATCTTGCATGCTGAAAATAATTCAGAGACAGTGACAATGAAAAAAGATACTTATTAATCTTACATGCTGCATTCCAATAACAATAAAATTATTCAGTCTCATTTTGATATCTCATGATGTTTTTCTGGCATTTATATTGTGTTTAATATTTGAATTTCAGTAATATATTTTTCTGGACCGCATGGTATCTTATGTTCAAAATCCTATAGAATAGTAAAATCTTCAAAATCTTAGAGATGTAAGAGCCTCTACCCTCATATGGCGTTTTCCCCACATAATCATAAATCATAACTCAGTCCACAGTGAAGAAAAGAGTGGAGTCAATAAATGGAAGACTAATTAAATTCTTATGGTCAGTCTTTTGATAGAAGCTCCATGACTGAGCTTAGTGGGCCATAAAATCCTAGTTAAAAAATGTGCCCAAAACATTTCATTTCTTTCTAACGGAACTCATTAGCTAGATATCAGCATAAACCCTTCCATGCCATAATTTCCATTCTTTTAGGTTGAGCTTGAAACTTTTCCCTCTAGAAGGGGGTAGATGTACCCCTAATAACCAGCTAACATTGATATTGACCATAAAACTCATTGTACAGCACAATACTTATCAACAATTGAGAATGTAAAATACTTGAATCTCCATGTGAAGTTACTCATCAAATATAAAATAATAACGACAAACACTCCGAAACCCCCAAGAAATTCCCGAAGAAAAGCCTCATTTCTTCATGCCAGAGATGAACACCCCATAACCATTGTAATTACTCATTCATAAACAAATAGAGTATGCCCACAAAGTTCATAACCAAGTCGCTAAACCCCAATAGATATATAAGTAAAACACTTCACAAATATGAAATTCCTCAAAGCAAAAAAATTCACTTAAACCCTAATTTGAAAGAGAAAAACCTCAGTTAGTGTAACGTACTATTCAGTAACATCTTCGAGGACCATGTTGACATAGACATCGAAGCCCCTAAGAGTGCCAACAAGCTCCTTGTCTCCTTTCATTATTACCCATATTTTGGACCCAATGCACCTGTCTATTAGCTCTGCATAATACAAATTCCAAGAAAATTTAAGGAAAATAAAAAGTAGCCAGTTACATTTTCCTACTTAATTTTCCCGAGAAAAATTAGAATGGAAAAATAATAAAAGGCTATGTAAAGGACCTGATGGGAGGAGTTGAGAGGGATTGCTAGCCATTGCTTCCACGAACCGAGCTTAGGCTTCAGCAGTGAGAGCAATTACGATGGAGGATTTTGGGCGCAATTTTCGTTTTCACGGCGTTTTGGTCCTTTAATAGGTGGACACAAAATTACCGAAATAGCCCTTGTATTTTGGTAAATTAAAAATTCGTCATGGCAAATTATTGTATTCTTTTTTTAACTATTCTTTTCCTTATTTGGTAAATTATTTTGATATGGTTGCTTTTTTTTTTTTAAATCAAAGAAGTACTTTTTTTTCGCCAAATAATCAAAGAAGTACTTTATGAAGATGCAACCAAATCAAATAATATCAAAGGATCTGATTTTATTAAGAGTGTTTCCACATAAAAGGATGATCTAACAACTCAATTTCATACAAAGCACAATCTTATAAAGCAGTTTAAAAACCACGTAGTAACCAACTTGGGTGTTTTATCGGCCCTTACTTATCAGAATGAAAAACATGTCATTAAAGTCTCCAATTATGCATCAAGGGAGATGGGAAACACTTGCTAGCTCTCTTAGAAAATTCCATCAATCAACCCTTCTAGACTGTTTAGGAAATCCGTAAAACCAATTAGTTGCCATTCATCTATACTATCTTCCTTCAATGCCACATCTTCTGATTATATGAGAAACCCAACACATTGCATGCTATTGGGTTGCATAATAATAAAGCGGGACCACCTACTTTACCTAATCCATCAATAATAAATTTGTAGTCAAACCTCATCCTTACTCGCGATTCCTTAATCTTTACCTCATGTATAAGAGTCTTAATTAGAAATATCACCTTGCGGGCAATTAAATATTACAATCTCACAAACTCCTTAAATTGCTCAAGGATTGCCCAAACCTCGGCAATTCCAGCTTAGGCACCTTATTGTGATTGGCGACCCTACTCACCAAGTGTCGCTAATGAAGAAGATATATGGAAACCAACAATATCCTCGAAGAAAGAAGATGTTGATTCTTGAATTGGTTTGTTAGTGATTTTTAACTGGACACTGGACTCTTGGCTGGATCAACAATCATTTTGTCTATGTCACTAACACTTTCCTTCTCACTCCTACATTTTTGTCTTCCTACAAAATTAGTTCAGTCCCTTCAAGGCCCACTGGCCCAATTTAAAGATTAGTTGTTGCACCAACATTAGGATTCTCCAAGATACCATGCTTATTACGTGACCACCTATTGTCACCCTGGTCACCATTGCTTATTGCCACAACTTTAAACCATACATCTTATTCCCTTTTGATTTTAGTACCATGGCAAATAAAAGGTTGATCGCAATATTGATCTGTGTGTCTTAAGATACCACATATGTAACAAAATATACCTAGACGCTCGTATTTAAGATGAAAAACAAAATCTTTCTCAATAGTCTTGCCAACCTTTTTCCACTATTTAAGAGGCTCCCTGACATCAAACCTAACCCAAATATGCATGAATGCTTTCCAAAGTCTGAAATTATTAACGTAATCATAATCAAGATATTGGCCAATAAAATCTCCTAACGGCTTGCCCACATTAACAGACATATAACCCACTGGCAAAGAATGCACTTGTACCCAGAAGTCTACATGATGCAACGAGATTTGTGATGGTGATTCTACTTCCTTCATTTAATGCATACGAAGAATGTGATTATCAAATGACCAAGGATCTCTGTCAAGCACTTTTTTCAAGTCTACATTGTGGAAAAAACCTGAAAAGATACATAGTGTTGGGAAGGTTCTTAATAAAAATGCTTTTATTTGGTCTCCATAATCTTGACAATCTATCTCTGATTGCAATAAAATTAATAGACCTGTCTGTTAAAAATTGAACCAAGATGCACAAATCATAGTTTTCCACCCCTTCATTACCATTACCCGTCTCCAACACCAGTCTCACATCTTCCATAGAAGCCAAAGATAGGCTAGCTAGATGATCCTCCATTAGAAAGAAAGTAATCGAGCCAAGAATGTGAAAATAATGAACAAACCCAAAACCTTAAAACACTCCCGTAAAAAGGGAAACTCATGTACAAAACCCAATAATTAAAATATTGATTTGCTACCATGTACATAAATATATTGAAAATATGCAAAACCAAAAGATAAAAAAATAAAATAAATTTTGATATGGTTGATATAATTAATATTTTAAACTTTATTATTCTATAATTAATATTTTTAGACTCTAAAATTTCTTAATAGTCAGCACTTTAATTTTTTTTTTTTGTAAATTTTTTTTTATTACATTTTAATTCTTAAGTCTTAACGTTTTAGTTTATATAACATTTTCATTTCTAAAATCTTAAAATATAATAATCTTTCAATTATTATATTATAAAATATTTTAATATCTTAAAATTTATTTTTTATTAAAATTAATTAGAAAACTAAAATTGCTAACTTTTAAATTTATATTAATTTAATTTAATATAAATTTTAAATTCAAATGTGATTAAATCTTTTTGGTTCACTAAAAAAATAAATAAATAACTAATTAGATAAATGTTGTTAATATTTTTTTTTTTACCAAAAGATATTGTAACAAATTGCGGAGTCAAGCATGCTACTTTCAAAAAACTCAACTTTAGGTTTACCAATTTCATTGGCTAAATATTATTTATATTAGATTTTTTAGTAGCAAGATATATTCAATTTTTTTTAAAACTTTTAAATTTATTTAAACTATCATTAAAAAAAAATTTAAATGTTACACTAATTTTTCATTAATAAATTATTGAAGTTAAAAAATTAATTTATGAACTTTTAAAATTTTTACATTTATAAATTAATACTAAAGAATTTGTTTTTAAATCTTTAACATGAAAAGGTAAAATTTTAATTACTAATGTTTGGTTTAATTTAATAATATTTAAATCAATGCTAAAATGTTGTGTTCAATATCATTAAGGTATAAATTTGAAATAAGGTCATATTCAACTTTAAAAAATGAAATTTGACTTTAATAAAGTGAAATTTGACTTTAAAAAAGTGGAATTTGACATTATTAAAGTTAAATTCGATCATTTTAAAGTTGAATTCAGTCTTTCAACTTATTAAAGTCGAATTCTACATTATTGAGGAGGAATTTGACCTTATTATTATCAAATTTAATTTTAATTAGATCAAATTTCACATCTTATTAACATTGAATAAGTCATCAGTAATATTAATTTTGATTTTATTAAGGTCAAATTTCACCTTAATAAATTTGGACAGTACTTGATTTAATATGTTTAAAATATATATTTGATTTGTGAATTTATATGATTCACCATATAAAATAGCATGGTTACAGTTAGTCCCGATAGGAAATAACTATAATTTACATCATAATTAATTATACATGCCACAAAATTATATTTTACATGCCAAATTATAAAAGATCAAACAAATTTAAAGGCACATTTATTCAAATTTTAAATATAAATACAATACACGTAATTTTATATTATTCATAAGTTACTTAAAAAAAAAATTACCTATGTTGTAGGGGAGAAAAGCAAGCTAACACACCGAATCAAATTTTCAAATAAACCGAAATTACAATTGCACAAAAAGTAAAAGTTTATGGACAATAAATAAAATATAAGATTAATGATTTTCAATAAAATTTTGATATCATTAATTAACGTGTCATATTTTTATTACTTTAATCTAAGTCTAGTTGAATACTTCATGATTTCATTATAATTGGTTATTCCTTCATTTAGTCTAATTAAAATTTTATAAAAATTGTTAATGTAAAAAAAATGAGTTTTTTTTTTTTGAACTAAAATAAAATATGTAATTACTTAAAAAGAATAGAACATGTAAATTAATGGGTAGATCACATCATTATTTTACCATCTGATTTGTGCGTGGAAATCCACGTGTAAGACATCAAGAGGGATGCCGTGCCACCAACTGGAAAGCGGTTGTAGAGTTGCAGCCACCGTCTCTGACCCCATTTTACAAATTTCCGTTCCCATCGGCTATTAATAAAAAATTAGAAGAGAAGCCCCAATTTCTTCAATATATATAATTGACACTCGCAATTTCTCTCTTTCATTTCGATTTCACGCCTTACTCTCCTTTCAACTTCTTATTCTATATCTCAGCGAGTCCTTTACGCAACGATCAAATCCTCGAGGAATTCAATTCTTTTTTCCTTTGTAATTCCTCTCTTTTATTTCTTAATCAATTGAACGATCTGATTTTTTGTGACTTGTAATTATATTGATTATTTTTAATTCTGGTTGATCTGTGTTCAATTTGGCACTCTTTGATTTTGATTCTAATTTTTATTTCACAATTTTAATTTAGGTATTTGGGGCTTGGTTTTGGTAGGGTTAGGTTGAATTGGACGGGGACAAAGAAGATTTTGGTTGGGGTTTATGTGATTTTGATTGTGTGGTAAGTTAGCAATTTGGCTTAACAAAACCTTGAAATTTGAGAATATCCCGGGGGCGCATTAGGGGATTGGGTTTTCAGAGTTTGTGTGGTTTGAACTATTTTGATCTTCCTTATTAATGCAATATTCATAACTTTTTTTTTTTCTCCCAGCACCTGCTTAACGGGTTGTTGATTGGATAACTTCTATTTAAGTTTGATGCTAAATAGTTAGAGTGCATTTTGTTTGTCCCTTATGTAATTTTCATTGCCACAACATTCTTTTCTGCCTTTGTAAATGCTTGCTATTTTCGTGATGGCTGATGAAATTTTTGATTAAGGTCTTGTTTATGTGATCATGACTTCTGTTTTGTGATATAATTGCAGGTTCTGACTTTTGACTTATTGGCTTGAAAAGTAAATGATAAATTATCTATTGAAGGTGTATTACTGGAAGTTTGTTGAATTAAGCATTACAACATTATTTATTACGTTCTCTGGAGTATTGTAAGAGTGCTTGCATTGTGATTTAGTTTATAAAGTCAATTAAAAGATTCTGTAGTTTTCAATTGCTTATGCAAGTATAGAGCTTCAGAAGCTTCCAGTGAGGAATTTCTGTAGTGTTGCTCTCAGTGGTGAGTATATATGCAGTTGAAAGATATTTGTTTGTAAGTTTAAGCCTCGCCTTTTTATTTTTTATTTTTTATTTTTTTCAATGTTTATCATATTTTCAATGACATTTCTTGTACCATGGATTTCTTTTTCCTTAGGTAGATATGCATTTTATGTAGCTTTTAAGATACCTGTTTGCTAATTTCCAACTTTGTGATAAATTATGAGATTTGTCATATGAAAAGTGAGTTGAGAATATGGAAAAGGTTGGTGCAAGAGAATATATCGTTGTCAGTTTGTAGAACAGTGTTCTTTATGTCATAGCTTTAGTTTGGTTTTGTAAACAGAATGAACTACTGAGTAGTACTGGAGCAGTTTCTCATTTTTTCCACCAGCTTAAAGAAGGGGCAAGGTAACATTAAGGTATTTTGGGAACACTGGGGCAGAATGCTGTTATCCTGTATTTCCACTTAAAGCTATTCCATAAAATAGAGGTCTGCCTGAAGGGAATGGAATCTTATTGTATGCAACAGCTAGCACATAGCTATTGCAATGAACAAAATTCAGAGGCAACATTTTATGTTCAATTAACTTCTCTTGGCTACAAGTTGATTTGGCGACATGCTTGGGGAATTGCATTAGAATTCCAAGTTTTCTAGTGAGCGTACTTGTTGTTTCCATTGGTTTGACCAAAACTTTGGGTTTTTAATTAAAAAACTTCAACTAGCCTTCTTTAGATGCTAAAACTTTCTGGTAGGTTTGATGATATCCATTGAAACCACGCCCGTTTCTGAAGAATCCATAGATTACATTTGTTCTTGCCCCGGGGGGGGGGGGGTGGTGCTTAGGTTGTGGTTGTAACTACATTTCTAAATTCCTTTCACCCCCATTCTTATTTGTACATATGATCCTCTCAAGCACATATGTAATTATTAATAGTGATTGCTGAGGCTATATTCAATGGACTGGGGAAGCAAGAATGGTGAATATAACATATGGATTTAAGATCTAAAGCTACTTCCACTAGTATCTTTTTTTTATTATTATTATTATTTTTTATTTCTTTATTTTCATTGGGAACTTTATTTTTTTGTTTGCTCGTTGATTCCCCAATTTCCCTTACAACTCCCACAGATAAGAAGTTATAGTATGTTTTTAAGACTACCTTTCAATAGAAAATGTGGAGGGAAAGAGAGGCCCAGCCCCTGGCTATTATCTCCTAATTATGCATTTTTTTTTCCTTGTAATGAATTCTTCAAGACAATTTTGTATTATTAAATGTATGTTGTGGATTATAATGGATTGCTAATTGCCCAGTTCTTGCAATAGTATGCTGAACTAAAGAATTTGTTTTGCATGAAAATCAATTTGGGAATTTCCATAATCAGTGCTGCTTTTCCAAAATCTTTTTTCCTGCATTTTACTGATTTCTTTTTGTTTTGGGTAGTCAGGATGGTGAATAGGTGAACTGAAGAGGAAGGGATGAATTCCTATAAAATAGCAGGATAGCCTGAGAAATACATTCACTTCTAACATCTAACATTTCTAAAAAATTAGAAAAAGTTATAAGGTAAGAGATGATATTGTGGGACAGTACCAACTGTAATATTAGGCATGGTGAATGTAAGGGAATTGAAGGGCAATCAGAATTTTGGCCAATGTGATGAGAAAGAACATGAGCTGTTATTTAGCGTAGTATATGGCTTTTTGCATAGATAATAAGTGGCTCCAGAGTGAAGACTTTTAATTTGTATCTACCTATGTATTTATTATCTTCTTTTGAATTTGTATTTTGTCAAACTAGCAGTTTCAAGCTGGGTTTCTACTGAAGAACACTGAAATTTAGATGTTTTGACTTCTATTTTATTTGGTGGATTTTTAGGAAGGTACTTAACTGTGGTGGGAGAGAGTCATTTTTAAGTTTAAAGATATTAATATGATTATTGGTATACTGATTTAGCCTTTGAAACATTGAATTAAGACGTGTCCCTACTTGTGTCCTTAAGACCACATGGTAGAAATCCTGTTTATTTTGAATGCTTTGGATATAGCAATGCTGCTTTATTGATTGTTTTCTGGAATCTTATGAATTTATATTATTGCCCGGAATATTTTAAATTCTAATACTTGTGCAATACTTCCCATAATTACTATGTCAAATTTGTCGACCCTTGCATAAATAATGTTCAGTTATTAGTATATTCATGAATACTGAACATATTGACAGCACCAATGCTGTTCTATTAACAGTGAACCATGTTCAATGGTACTGGGATTCTAATAAGTTCCTATGTTGAGTAACTTATTACAGTGCATTCAAGATGGCTGGTGTGAAACGAAGACGCAGTACTGATTCAGATACCCAGGCCCTTCACAAAGAGCTAGATGAGGTCTCATGTCCTATCTGCATGGACCATCCACATAATGCTGTTCTCCTTCGGTGCAGCTCCCATGAGAAGGGCTGCAGATCTTACATTTGTGATACAAGTTACCGGCATTCAAATTGCTTGGATCGCTTTAAAAAATTAAGGGACGATTCTGGTAGCAATTCAACCTTACCTAATTCTTTACCTATCAACACATTCGGTTCTAGTGATACTTCTGAAACAAGCTTGCCTTTAAGAGCTCATGTACTCAGTGCTAATGAAAATCAGAATGTAAATGAAAGCAATGATGTAACCTCTGTTGGAATGCCTGCAGGACTTTTAGATAGCATCCAAGATCCTAACAGGCAGTTAGATTTGCAAGGAGGCAATGTTTTGGAAACTGGTGATTCTGAGTCATTTCATGATAGGCTTGAACCTGAAGAGCATGATGTGGAGAACTCATCAGAATCAGGGTCGAGTTTAAAATGCCCTTTATGCCGAGGAACTGTTCTAGGGTGGGATGTTGTAGAAGAAGTCAGAAAATACCTTAATTTGAAGAAGCGAAGTTGCTCCAGGGAATCTTGCTCATTTGTTGGGAACTACCAAGAATTACGTAGACATGCTAGGAGAGTTCACCCGACAACCCGACCTTCTGATGTTGATCCATCTAGAGAACGAGCTTGGAGATGCCTTGAGCGCCAGAGAGAATATGGTGATATTGTCAGTGCTATTCGTTCAGCCATGCCAGGTGCTGTTGTGGTTGGGGATTATGTGATTGAAAATGGTGACAGGTTTTCAGCTGAAAGGGAAGGTGGGGCTGGTGAAGTTAATGCCCCTTGGTGGACTACTTTCTTTTTGTTTCAGATGATTGGCTCAATTGATGGTGTAGGTGAACCAAGGGCTAGGTCAAGAGCTTGGACAAGGCACCGCAGATCAGCTGGAGCGTTACCTGAACGTCGATTTCTTTGGGGTGAGAATTTGTTGGGTCTACAGGATGATGACGAAGATGACGATGATGACTTGCATGTATTAAGTGATGCTGGTGAAGATGCTTCTCCAATCCCAAGAAGACGTCGGCGTTTGACTCGATCAAGGTCCGGTGATCAGTCATGAGAGATGGAAAGCGATTTTCTGGTAAATCTCAGGTTTCTTGATACGAGTTTAATATGTAGTGGAATTGTATTACAGATTGCCTTGTGCTGACCCAATGGGTATCTTTACCATTAATGTTCCAGTAATGTGCAGAACTGCCAGTGGTGATTAAGAATCTGTATTTCAGAAGCCTGTCTTCCTGGGATGATGGTTAAGCAAGAAACATTTGTTCAATGGATACAAATTTGAGTTGCATTCTATTTCAACTTTATCGGTTTCCTTACAGGGGAAGATGTGATTACGAGAATGATGAAGATCAGTCTGTCAACTGGTTTTCATTAGCCGTGGGGATATTTGTATTTCAGTTGTAGTTGGTTTTGATTCCTCACGATTTCTTGGAGGATCTTGAATTGTACAATGCGTTGAAGTTGATGTTTCTCCATGTACCCACCCCCTGTATGTTTAACCAGCGGCAGATATTTTTTCCCCAATTGTAGCAGATCTTGACTGGGAAATTGGATTGTTGTATCTTTCTTACTTTGATATGGGATGTTATTTAGATTGTCACAATTATGTGAACTAGGTTCTTCTCTTTTGATCTGAAACTCTCAGAAAGCAGGGAATTGAGCTTTGTTTCTTGTAATTGTTAAAATTCTACGGTTCATGTTCTTCACTATCTCATGGTGGGTAGTGATGGTTGCATTTGTTATTTGTGATATCTACGGGGCTGTTTATCATGCTTGTATATCATTTTATTGATGTATTGTTCCTGGGGATGAATCATTATCTATCTTATTCCCATTGCCAATTACAAAGAAGATGAATAATGTCTGTAGACTGTCTTCTTTAGGGTTTGCTTTGAATATGCTATCCGCGGAGGCAGGGGATTAGCTTCAAAATCAAGTTCTAGATACAATTATAGATTCATTTTGGAAGTTGATAGTCATAGTGTCGGATTCAATTTTTGCTTCTTTGGACAATAATAGAATAAGTTCTATTCTCTGCTATCTACCTTTTACATGATACCTTGTAAAATAGATTATTAAAGCTTATGACTACTGTATATCATTTTAATGGGAACTGTTTAAATATATCATGATGAATGCTACCAATTCCGAATGACAATTCACAAGGATGAATGTATT
Organism: Reutealis trisperma; assembly: GCA_947687605.1. NCBI lineage: Eukaryota > Viridiplantae > Streptophyta > Magnoliopsida > Malpighiales > Euphorbiaceae > Reutealis > Reutealis trisperma. The sequence goes on from CANTUT010000050.1 coordinate 4,172,969, forward strand.
CATAACATTATTTGCTAATTAAGGGAAATAGAGGACTCGAATATGAGTGTGTTACTCGTCAAAAAATTTACTGTAGTTAAAGTGTGCCTGCAGCTGCAAGTGTGTTCAAATAAGGGAGGTATTTGACATTGTCTGGGGAGCTTAGATCACATGGCATTCTTGATGAATCGAGTAGAGCATGCTAGATCCATCTTTGGCGCTATTGAGAGAGAGAGAGAGAGAGAGAGAGGGGATTTATTCCCCTCTTCCCTGATTCACTCTCAAGCACACATATTAGACCTCCAAGATAATGCCACGTCAACATCAAACACAGTGGAAGGGAGAGTGACACATCATCTCACCTGGGGTTTTCCCTTATTAAATTAGATCATTCTACAATCTGTTTATGAATATAATTAAGTGAATGAGAAGGATATGCAAGAGAAGCTAAAACACATGCCTAAAATCGAATCCAAGAAAGCTGACTTGTTTTTCTTTGCACACCATAAGAATAGGAATATATAAAATTACTCTTACTACTATTATTAATCTATTATTATTATTATAACATAAATGTCTTACTCAGCTCCATGTGAGAGCCCAATTGGAGAATCCTTTCCCTGTGCCCATTTTAACAGCTAACACTCTCTATCTTGAATATAACCTTTCTATTTTCTTAAAATATCTCCTTCCTCACATGTGGAGGTGAGAGACTAGGCATTCAAGTATTGAATCTCCCCACCAAAATTGAGTTAACCTAGCTGGCTGAATATGGGATTTGAGTTTTTGCTTAGTTTGTCACGTTTTTTTCTTAGGTTTTTTCACTTCTTGAACAATGCATAATTGTATATATTCAGTAATTTAATATATAGGCATAAAACATGTTTATGATATAATATAAATAAATTAATATAATTGTTTTTATAAAAATTAATTTACAACTCATAAATTATGTATTATAATAAAAAACTATTAAAAACAATATACATAATGATGAGGACCAAAAATGACTTCACATTTAGAAAGTTCTCATTTTTCTTTATATATAAGTAAAGGGAAATGTATCAATTTAAAATTTATTCATTATTTCATTTTCTCTCTTGATATTTACTCTCTAAAAATCAGTACTGACTTAGGCATCGGAGACTTTCTTTGAAAGTTAATTCCAAATTTCTGATCATATGTTTCCTTTCATGCAGATCTCAAGGATCCTTCTAATACTTATGATACGATTATAAACTAATCACATATTATAGAAATCTCAGATTAATGTCTTAAATGCTTCATAGTACACATAATTAACCCTCAACTTGCTCGTTCTATAGTTCTAGTGGTCTTGCTTGTGTAAATTGATACAATGGAGGGAAACGGACTATTTAGTGGCTCAATTTAAAACTGTCTTAAGTTTTAGAATTAAAGCCATTAATGTAATTCATCAAGTTGCCATTTAGAGTATAATTGACTAACATTGCAATCACTAATGATTGATTAAACTCATTGACAATAATTAGATTGTGTGATACACAACTTCTGTCCTTAATTTTTTTTGGTCAAATATAATGTGTTCTCCCCTCATTTTCTAATATCCTTAAATTTAAATTCATTCACATTTATTTATATTAAATTTAAATTCATTCACATCTATTTATATGTTGGGAATAATAAACCTATTATCATCAAATCAATCAAATATAATCTGTATTTTCCATGACTAAATTCAATTGTAATGCACTAATCCAAATGTGAACATAATAAAAACCAACCCTTATAGGACTCCAATCACTCTTCCAAATGTAATTCAACTACAACTTCTTCTCATAAACATTAATGGAGTTACTTAACTCCAATAATGTACTAATTACTCCAGCAGTAAATTCTGAAACCACCTAAATCCATTATAATAAAACCCAATCCTAGGGACCATTTAGAAGGATAAATTGGAGAAGTACAAGTGTATGGCAAAGAGAAAAGCAACATCATCGTAGTTCTTAATTAAATTACAATCTTTCCTTAACACCAACCACATGATCATCCTATATAAATAAAACCCCATGTTACATAGAACCATAAGCCAACCTTTTCTCCACTCACTGCCTAGTTGTCTCCCCATCTTCACTAGATTCACCCCACAGTTTTTTCTTTGTCTTGTTCTCTCTCCAAAGGCTTCATAGTGTAGACAGGAATCTCTTGCATACAGAAAGCACAGATAGATCACTCTTTGCTGTCCATTTGACCAAGAAAATCAACCCCTTCTCTCATACACACCCTTGTATGTATATAACTAAAAGGTCTCAGAATATCAAAGCATAATATGCAGGTGAGCTTTTGTAGACAACAAAGAAAAATTAGATAACAAAAAATTAATAACAATAAAAAGTGTATTAGTACTATTAACTTGGAAGCTTACGTCCCCCTTCTTCATACATTGTAGCAGATTTTTCATTGGATTTTTAAGGGAGCACAAGAACAAGAGAGGGAGAATAGTGCTTCCACCACTTCTACTAAGGACAATATTAATGGTAAGATGAATTTTCCAATTTTTAATTACTGCAGTATGAGGCAGATGCTCTATCAATACATTATTGACTCTCTGCAATGCTACAAAGCATATATTCTGTCAAATGCTATTGATTATTTATATTATGAGACAGATACTCGATCAATAGATTACTGATTACCTGATATATAAAAGTAGCAGATTAATTATCTTACCATCATCATTATTAATTTAGCTAACAATTATTCATTTCATTTCTTTCTTTGTGAAATTCAGATCAAGGAAAAGATATAATTCTGTTTAGGAATCAAAGGTCAAAAAGAGGCAAAGAAAACAAATTTGGCAGAAAGAGGTTTAGCCCATTTGCATTTTTATGTGGAAAAGATGATGCAACAGCTTGCTTCTATAGCACACTGAATCTGAAAACACTAAATAGCTTCAATAGAAGGAGACAGAAACAGAATTATTGGGAGTACTTAATGAAGATGAAGAAAGAAGAAGACATGAATAACAAAGTGGATTCAGCTACTAATTTAGTAGGCAATAAAGTTCTACCAATAACTGATACAACATTATCTTCTTCATCATCAACTAGCTCAAATGGTCAATGTGGTTCAATGGAGAAGAAAGGTAATAATATCCTTAAAGGGGATAAAATTAAAGCCATGTCCAGAATGAAGGAGTTATTGAGATGGGCTGCTGCTGCAAAATCTGACAAGAAAGGAAATTTCATTGGAAGAAAGGTAACTAATTTTATTATATATATATATATATATATATATATATATATATATATATATATATATATATGTGCATACATGTATCTACATTACTTAGTAGGATAAATATAATTAATCTGGCAAATTATTAATTTATTTCAGCCATTAATCTTCTCTATACAATGTTGGATATTTTGTTTCTTTAACTCTGTTTTGGTGGAGAATGTCTGAATCATAATTAATGTACTATTTTTCTGTCCAATCAAGTTTCCATCACTTTTCTTTTGCTCATAATGAATTTGTTAACTCAACTAACCATTAGTCTCAGAATTAATTGGAGTCGGCTATATGAATTCTTTGTTCCCACTCATGTCTATCCAGGCTTGGGACTAGCTAAACACGAGAAACTCATATTCATACAATTAAAATTAATTTAAGTACTCATAATTAATGTAACAGTGGGCAACTAATTCAATTTAGTACATAATTATTTTTTTTTTCTGGTCCAAGATTTTGGGAAGCCTTTTATAGCTAAAACTAAAATTTTCTATTTTGAAATGTATGTTTCAGGTTCTACGCTTTCGAAATAGAGCAACCCTTAAAGCAATACCAGATAATGATCAACTGAGTAATGAATCTCCAAAGATTAGTTTCAGATGGGATGTTGAAAGCTGCTCCACCACTTCCTCTGCTTACTCGGCCATTACAATGGCTTCATCTTCTAAGACAGATTTCACCCTAAACGTGCTTTCACTTAACTCCTCTCCTCTCCATGATAGGAAAGGAAATTGGATCACCACTGACTCCGAATGTAAGTTATATATAACTGTAATTTGAAACTGTGAAATTATGAAATCACTGACAACTTAATTTTAGTTGGCAGTTTATTAATTTTAGTTAGCAGTTTATCTCTTTGTTATCTCATTCTCTAACATTACTAACTAATTGGTTTTAATGGTATTTGATTAACAGTTGTGGTGCTAGAGCTATGAGGGAATCAACAAGGCCATAGATGATTTTCCATGGTTGAATCCAGTGATTGATGTATCATGATGTGCTAGCTAGGATTTTTATTTTATTTTTTATTTTTGAGATTTTAATCAATTAGATGATTAAGTTGTAACATCAACTGTAAGGATCTGAAAATGCAAGCAAATTAATGAAGATGGTATGGTAACCTTATAATGAAGATTTTAGTTTGTATGGGTATAAGAAGCTGCCAATGGTGACAAAGGGTGTTTGATAATCCAATTTATTACTTTATTTAATATTTTTAATATTTATTAATTTTAAAATGGTTTCGATGATATAAAATGGTTTCAATTTAAAATTTTTAATTAAATCAAAAATCAAAATATCTAATTTAAAATTTTTACTGAACACTTATGAGTTACAACTATTAAGTATTTAAAATTTTTTATTAAAGTGACTTTTATACCATTAGCATATACTTAAATTTTTTATAAACAAATCAAATAATGATTAAATTTCTTATTAACTTTTATATTCTTAGAATATTCTTAAATTTTTTATTTTTATAAATTCTTTTATTTATGATTTTTATTTTTTCAAATTTCAAAATTGTGTTTAATATTTGAAATTTAAATATCAATATCATAGAGTTAATTATGTCTAATAAAAAAGTTTAATAATTTTTAATAATAATAACAGTTATCAAACATATTATCTATATTTAGCATTTAAAATTTTCAGTATTTATTATATTCAGTATTTAAATTTTGACACTATTTTTAGTGCTTAATTTTCAACTTTGCCGAATACCACTTTAATCTCTTAATTTTAGGAGAGTGATATAAAATTTTTAAAAAATTTAGGGGGGCAAAATTTTTTAATATAATATTAAAAATTTTTAAAAATTTTATCCACCTGTAGGTGCCAATACCATTGAAGGGTCACAATTAAAGAAAGAAGACCTCACTTATGATTTCATTAAGTACATTCTTTATTTATCATATATTTGTGGCTATATAATTAATAGGCCATTATTAATTTGAGGTAGACAATGCAAACTTGTAACCATTTGCTAATATACCTAACGTGTAATCCGGAATGGAGAATAATTCAGTAAACTTAACTCTCATATCTATCTCAGCAATACTATTAATATAATTTAATTTTTTTAATTTTATATCAACTTTATTAATTTAATTTATTTGAACTTCAATTTCTAAAGTCACCCACTCTAAGGGTCAATCAATCAAATTCCAATCCGGAATATGTATAGATTAAGAGAATGTAAATAATGAAATTTACATAATTTTTAAATTGTGTTAAATTTTATTGTTTGACTTTTTTTTTTTTTTTTGCTGAAAAATTTATGAATTCTAACAATTTGTGGATTGTTGAAATCCTTCAAAAATAAAAGATTTGAAATATTTTATTGACGAGGTATTTTAATAATCTCTCAATTTTTACAAATGATGGAATGTGACTTTTTTGTTCATTTTACCATCATTTATCTAATACTTTATTTTGATTATTTACTTAAATTTTATTTAAAAAATCTTCCATTTCATTAATACTTATTAAAAATTTGCTAACATTTCCTATTTTGCCAATATTTGATTAAATTTAATAAAAAATTTTAATTGCAATAAACAATTATTTTATACTTATCTTTATTTTTAGCAATTTTAAAAAATAATTTAATAATCATTTCATATATATATATATATATATATATATATTATTAGAATTTTTTAGTTTTATCATTCAATAAAAATATAACTATTACACTTTGTATAATTCACATGAGAATATAATTAAACTTTTCAATATAAAATATATGAATTCTAACATTTTATCCAAACATATCTATCATATCTTTTAATTTAAAATCATGTATTTTAAAATCATACCAAATGAGATATGTTGAACATTTTTTATATTTTGTTAATTTTTTTGCATTTCACATTTCTTGTATTTTAAACATTCTTATCATTTCACATTTTGTCAATCCAAATGAATTATCAATGATATTCTTTTCTTTTATAAAAAAAAAAAATATTTTTATAAAGGAAAATGTCAACATGAAATGATTCATTTACTATTAAGCTCATTTTAGTATTTTAAAAATGGGGTCCGATCATACTAATCTCTCATATACATGATGTATATACTATTTACATATGAAATTAACACTTGTATTTATTAAATTTTTAATATAAATTTAGAAAAATTAACTTTAAAAACTAGTTTGTTAAAGTTAGAGTGTCCATTTCTATATTAATCACTCAACATTTTTTGAATGTAATTAATATGGGATATTCTAATACTCCCTCCTTAAGTGATAATGAGGTATTCAAAGTTATCACTTAAAACAATTAGGTAATCAGGTACTTGAGTAAACTAGAATAACCAGTAAAGTTATTAGTTACTTGGTACATGATTTACTTGGATATTTGATTGAATAGGGTACTTAGTTACTTAGTACATGATTTATTTGGATATTTGATTGAACACGATATTTAATTATTTAGTACTTGATTTACTTTTAGTATTTGATTAAATAGAGTACAATTGATTGAATATGATTATTCTGTTTTGATATCATATTAAATTTTTAATATAAATTTGAAAAAATTAATTTTAAAAACTAGCTTGTTAAAGTTTGAGTATTTATTTCTATATTAATCACTTAACATTTTTATATGTAATTAACGTGGGATGTTCTAACAGTATTCACGACAAGACCTTTTGAAAGCAATACACTTTTTTTTTTCCATTATCTTTTTATTTTCTATTTTTAATTTCATCCAAGTGTTTATTTACATCTTTAAGGTAATATTGCAATACTATAGTACTAATGGCTAACATAAGAGTTTCTAATTACCTTCCTATACTAGTTATAATATTGGTTTGATCTCTAATGTAATTGTAATAACATTAATTTAAATCATTTTTGGTAAAAAAAGAAAACATTGGAGCTAGCAATTAAAAGTTGACATACCAAATGCATATTTACAAGTGAGGCCTTAAATCTCAATTTGCCAACAAAAGTACGCAGAATAAGTCTAATTGTAAACACTAAATTAAAAGTATTTTATAAAAAATAAAAAAAAAAATTGGAGGCTATGTTTCCAATTATTAATTATTAAGAGTATTTCTAATGAACTCTTTTTAAAATATCTAGCTATAAAATTAAAAGTCTAATAGATTCTTCATCATTAGACATTAAATAAAACAATGAGTTAAGACTCTTTAGACCATCTCTAATCCATAACATCAAAATATAGTAACTTTTACATTAAAACGGTATAATTACAGTAAATTCATATCTAATCATCAATTCTATTTCTAGCACAAAAAATATTTCATATATATTCCATTGGCCCTACAAATTTTATCTCCACTACCATAGTTTTCTCTTCTTTTATCATTAAAAAAAAAAAAAAAAGGAAGCAAATGGCTAGAGTAAACTCCCCTGGGGCCAAAAAAATAACAGACAAAGCTTTACTTATATAGGGTTTTGATTTAACCAGTATTGATTTTTTCTTAGTGATTGGAAAGGAGGGCGCTTGGGTATGTTATAAAAAGAGTGAAGGCAGAGGTAGTATTTTGAATGGCGAAAAGAGATGACTTTCTCCATACCTCCGGGAAAAGCATAAAAGAAAATGCTCAAATGGTACGATCACTTCGCTGCCCCCATAATAAAAAGGGTGATCTTGTAGTTCTTGATTTGTGAAAATATGTTATTAAGTGCTCCATTTTATTTTTCCTACTGTAGTTGGATCTAAACTTGTGCTCGAGAGATAGTTGTCCATCATTGATAAAGGATGTATGAATTCTCGAGAAGAGAGTAGCCATAGTGGTCCCCTCCAGTCTACTCGGATCCCACAAGTGAATAAAAAGTTGAATTTACATTTGATCTCACTTATTGAGGACTTAGATTTCTTGTCCAATTTGTTACATTCTACCCATTTATTGTTTTGCTTCTACAATTGATAGGGCTCGTTCAAAGCGAGTCCCAATAGCTTTGTTTTGGTGATGTCTTAACACTTTGATTTTTATCTCACTTTGGAAACTTTTATCTATTTTCTCCTCTTTAAGTTATCTATTAATAAGCCGGTAACTGATTCCACAATTTATTGTGCCATAAATTATTGATTCACCACAGAGTGTAAGATTAGCCATAGAGAAAATTACCTCCTGACATTAAGGCATGCCATTGTTGCACCACACTAAGTTGGTGTGGTTTTTGCTCAACACCAAATTGCCCAACCCACACCATAGATGTTCTTATATATAAATAGCTAAATGTCACTTTCTTATTTTAATTATTATCTATGAGGAAAAAAATTAAAATTTAAAAGAGTTTATCAATTTTTTTTTTATAATTAAAAATTAATAGAAATACTATCTAAAACAAAGAGCATGTTAAATCCTCTAATATTTAATATGAAAAATAAATGCACTTTTGAATCCGCTACTCCAAATTTGAGGTGGCAAACGAGCTAGGTTGTGCGAGTTTGGGTTTGATCGCTTCAAGTTTCGGATTTGGATTATTTTGGGTGTTATTTTTTTGGATGGATCATATCTAGTTATAAAGGAGTTGGATTACATGTCAGTTTGACAATATATGTCGGATTAATTTGCACATTTTGGATCGGCCGATCCACCTAATATTTTTGTTAAATTATTTTGAATATAAAATTTTCACATGCACACTAAAATATAATCTAATGATAAGTGCGTATGTGACTTAAGTAATATATTCAAATTTAATTCCCTCTCTTTTGTTAAAAAAAAAAATTCCACATGTAATTTCAAAAAATAAAAATAAGAATAATCATATACATCACTATAAATATTAAATATGCAATTTTTCTACTATATTTTGATATGTCTATTAATTTATAGGCATAAGTAAAATCACTAGGATAATAGATTATTAATAATATCTTAAAAGTCCCACGATTTATTTATTATATGTTTTGTTAAAATATCTTTACATATGTTAACTATTATTAATAATTTTTTATTAAATTTGAATATTATCTCTTGATAATTTTGGTTCTTAAATATCAATATAAAAAATATATATATGGATCAAGTTTATATATATTAGACCAACTAAAAAAATAACAATAATATATTAATATATTAGTTTTGCATATATTGTGAATTCTCTCTCTCTCATATATATATATATATGAAAATTATTTTTAAAAATATTTTAAAATTGATGCTTAAAAGACTGACAGATTTTGTGTATCCTTTTAAATGGGAATCAAATCCCATACAATTCTTCCTTTTTATATTTTAGAATATGTATCAAAATTTTAAATTTTAAATACCAAAAAGTCTTGGGTTTATTCTCACTTTAAGCATTATATTTTTTTGAAAAAATATACATATTCAATTTAATAAGCTTTATATTTAAATATTATAAAACAATTAATTTGAAATTGAATATAAAATTTAGTAGAAAATATTCTAAAATATCAATATATTTTATCATATAAATTTAGTAAAATCATTTAAGTGGTTTGGGGATAGATTAAAATTCTCAATATTAGAGATCTTAATTCTATCTAATTTTATTATTTACTATTATAGTATATTTTTTAATTCGAAATTCTAAAAAATTAGGGGTCCCATTCTGTAAATAAGTATTAACTAGTTTTAATAATAAATATCATAAAATTAATTTTATTTTTAAAAATTAAATTATTTAAGGAAGTTTGTTATTTTATTAATTTATATCAAATTGGGTCATTAAATCGGGTTTTTTTATTAGACGGATTGACCATAAATTTGGATTGTTTGGATTCGGATTATTTAAATAGAGTCATTTTTGAATTATATATTAATTCAAATGGATAATAGCTCGAATTTGGATTGATTATTCGAATTAGATTGTTGAGTAGGGTTAGGATTTGCCACTCTACTCAAAATACATATTAAACATTCTGAAAAAAAATGCATACTAAACAACCTCAAATGATTTTAGGGGAAAAAAAAACTCAAATCCGAGTGGACAAACTCAAAGCAGACTTCTAGTCCAAGTTGAAGTCCACTATGTTAAAAAAGGCCCAAACTTACAATTTCCACTTTGAGCAATTTCCTATTTGACTCCAAATTAAGGTAAGTTGTTAAAGGAACTCCTCAGCTAAATAGCTACAGGCTTCCTTTCTATTTCCAATTGTATTCTTGTCAGGAGAAATTCTTAAACAAATTGAATTTAATCATTTATAAGCTAATTTAATAAAAATGTGACGCGTTAATTAATAATGTCATATTATCTATAAACTAATTTAATATAAATAAATCATATCAATTAATAATGTTATAATCTATATGTGATATGATATCATTAATTAACATATCATATTTTAATTGAGTTAATTTATGAGTAATATGATAAATTAAATTTACCTAAAAATTTCTCTTAACTTCAATTGCTCTTTAAATGTTAGGCCTTATAATATGAAAACAATATTAATGACTCCTTGTATTGAGCAAAAACTTTTAAATTAGAATTAGATATTTTATATTATTGTACAAACGTTTGATCACTCAAATATTAATCCAACAAAACTAAAAAAAAATAAATGTTAAAAATTTAATATTGTAATGTGGATAAAAAATAATCATATAAAAAAACCATTTAATATTTTATATCACTAAATTAATTAAAATAATTTCAATTCAAAAGAAAAAATAAAAATAGAAAACATATTAGACCAAATATGTGGCTAAAGCTAAGTAGTAGTTGGAGGTCACAGAACCAAGTAAATACATCATAATCGGAGGACCAATCCATATTTCTATTCCTATCACTACCATTATTAATTAATTAAATTAAAACTTTACTTTTATCTGGCGACATTTCCTATGCTTCCTTGCTTTGACAAAATCTATAAATGATGCAATTTATTAAATTTAAAAAATTTATATAATAATGATAATAATAATATCATTACCGTTATATTATTAGTTAATTGATCAAATATATGTTTTTGTAATGAAATTATTTATTAGGGGTGTTTTTTTTACCCAAGAGAAATTGCTTCATTGCATTAGAGGTTACATATTTGATTCAAATACGATAGGTTAGCCCAGTAAAAATCAGCATTAAAGGACACAGAGTCTATAGACATTATCTAATTTAGGGTTTTTACAATTGGCCTTAAAGTCTAAATAAAACATGGCTCAAAGTAGAGCTGCAAATGAGCCAAACTTTGATAGCGGTTAAGTATTCGTTTGGATAAAAACTCATTTGCATTCGACTCATTTTATAAATAAGCTAAACTTAAATTTAAATTCAAGATTCGATTAATAAACGAGTAGAATTTAATCAAACTAAACTCGATTATATTAAGTTCATAAACAGCTCGATTAATAAATTCGTGAACAAACTCATTCATAAGCTCGCTCATAATGTTTTAACATATACATTTTTTTTTTTTTAGAATAGGGGAGGGAAAGTCGAATATGAGTTTACTGTTCAAACTGAATATACACTTACCTTTAGGTTGCGTCATGGTGTGCATATACATTTATAATTTATGTTTTGTATATGTAAAATTAATAATAATACATGCAAACAATTAGTTTTACTAACATTATATTTTATAATTTGATGGAAAAGTTGAGAAGTTTAACTTAAAAAAAAAAAAAAAGAGTTTATATTACATAATAATAATAATAATAATTAATTTAGAATTATAATAATTATAACTAATTTAGAATATTCTTTTATTTTTTTAATATTGAAAATTACTAGTATTTATTAATTGTAATGAAAATTAAACTTACGTTAGAGTGATCTCATCTTACTAAATATCAATATTGAGTGTGCATGTAGAACTATAACTTTCAATTAAATAAAAATAAAATAAAAACAATATTTCAATTAGAATTCCCTCTTTAATTATCCTTTTTTTTTTCTTTTTTATGGAGAAATTTGCACTCATCATTGAATTTAAGATCTTTATATAACTCTAATACCATTATACATTTCTGGCAAAAAGATACCATTATACATTATATATATATAATAATAATAATAATAATAATAATAATGGTATAATATAGTCCGATTCAATTATTTTTTTACCCATATGACCTTTAATAGATTTTTAAACTTTCAATATGATGGTTCATAAATTAAAATTCGAAAAGAGTCATAGAAGTGAAAAAATAACCGAATAGTATTAAATTAGACCATTATTATTATTATTATTATTATTATATATTCAAAAAAATTTAAAATTTTCTAACACATTAATATTTTGATATGTTAAATAAGAATATAGAGAAGAGAATAGTTTTTCTAGTTGTTCCATTCAATAGTATTAAGCCCTTTATATAGAGTACAGAAGAGAAAGAAATAGGAAGCTTTTCCAATCAGGAAAATACAAGAAATAGGATGTTTTCCAAATAAGGAAAATACAATCAATACTAATATGAAAACTAGAATATTCATGTATATGGAAAGACATCAATCAAATCTTATAATATATCATATCACTCCCCCTTGATGTCTTTTACAAAGAATATGCCTTGTTAAAACCTTACTAAGGAAAAACCCTGTGGAAAAAAAAATCTTAGTAAAGGAAAAAGAGTACATTATTCTTGTAGAGATTTGCGCCATAACACTGTCTCATTAAAAACCTTACTAGGAAAACCCAATGGGACAAAACCTAGGCTAAGGAAAAAAGAGTACAGTGCATTAAAATCTCCCTCTCATGAAAATATGATTTCTATCAAATATCTCTTAGTTGACGCATGCTAATTTTGTTGACTAACTTTTCAAATGTGATTGTAAGGAGTACCGTTGTAAACAAATCTACCAAGTTATCAAATCGTATACTTAATGATGTTTAAGTAATATCCACATATAATAATTTATTTGTAGTACTCCCTTAGGATATTACTTGCGCTGTGAATATAACTCGTTAAAAACCTTATTAGAAAACCCAGTGGGAAAAAACATATCTAAGGAAAAAAGTATATTTCATGCGCTATTTTTTCATTGCACAGATTGCCTCGTTAAAACCTTTGTCCAAGAAAACCCTGTGGGATAAAAACTTGACTAAGGAAAAAGAGTACAATCATTTACTAATTCGCTCCCCCTGATGATGACAGATTTTAACACGGCGTATACTAATTGATGAAACGATGCCGTTTAAATACCACATTAGGTAAAAACTTAATACATAAGTCTGTTAAATTGTCACTCAAGCGAATTTGGTGGATATCTCTTTTGGAGCTTATATATATACAAGAATTTGGGTGAAGTTCATGTCTACTTCGTTACCCTTAATATAACCACCTTTAATTTGTGTAATTCAAATTGTATTATTCTCAAAATACAATGGGAGTATCTTTTAGTGAGATACTTCAGGACCATAAAAATCTTTATAAAATTGCAATACCACTATAAGTGAATACATAGCCAGTCTAAAATCTACCATCATATAAACTAAGCAAATAACCAATATTTACATATAGACCAATTTCAAATATGAATTATAATATTAATAGTATATTGAAGATAACTTTTTACACCACTCTAATATCTCTTTGTAGGTGCAAAGCTATACCTAGTTAGGAATTTTTTTTTCTTGCAAATGCAATATCAGGCCTGATGCAATTTGCAAGACACAAGAGTGCCATATAGCACTTATATATGATACTTCAAGACCAAACAACTCTTTATTATCTTTTTTAGGTCTAAAGGGTCTCTCTTCACTTCTAGTGAGCGGACCACCTATTAGTGTGGTTGAGAGAGAAGATTTATTCATGCAAAAATTGCTTAAATATCTTTTCCACATAAGCATACTGGTGTATTTAAATATCTTTTCCACATAAGCATACTGGTGTATTATGACTCCTTAATAATCGGTTTGCAGGCCGATACAAAATTTCATTTCCTTTAAATTTTTCATTTCAAACTCACTTTTCAAACAGATACATATTTATTTGAGTTCATTAGGAGTCACATTGATATTTAAATTAACTTATACTGCAATAATAACATATACCATTCTATGGTCTTTTATGAATACAAATGGACATAGTGTATTATTCACATATCCTTCTTTCAATAAGAATTTACTCAAAATAATCATACCACATGTCCATATTGCTTTAATCCATACATAGATTTTTGCAATTTGATAAAATATATGTTATATGTTTAATGTGTATTCATTTATAATATACTTAGTCTTTCTGGGACTCTTATTACTTTCATAAGGCGTACAATAAGCCTTTCATTAACTGCCATATTAATTAAGTATCGGAACATGATCATTTCCATAATAAGAGAATTATTTTTCTCATAATCAATGATAGAACGAGTCTAGCTCTACTTTAATTGCCTCATTCCATGATGATCAATCATGTTTATGCTAATATTCAGTTATACTTGTAGATTATGGATCCATATTTTCTCTTGTCACAGCAAAAGCTACTGTTGAGGCAAATTCATCGTCGACGATAATTAAATTTCTATCAACTCTTTCTTATATCACAAAATAATTGAGATCTCATAGTTTTCATTTATATGATCATCAACTCCAGAAGCCACATCTGGAGGATCTAATTATTCCGTTGTCTCAGTCTGTGTCTCATAATTAGGTATAGCTTTTTGACTGAGATCTTCCTCTTCAGGAGGTTTCTCTTCAGGAGATTTTATGAGTGGCGCTGCTTCTTTTCCGCGGATTTTTGTCTTTAGTTCCAATTTACTATCCACGCTTATGGCATGTAGTGAGATTGATTGATTTTTTATTTGCAATTGGAATCACAACCCTTGCTAGGGTATTAGCAGCTGTAATATGAGACTTTGTCACTTTTTTAGCATTTATAAATGCATTTGGCAGTTAAGTTGCAATTTATTGCAACTGTATTATTTTGTGAACTTCTGGTTCACTCTAACTTGTACATGGATCAAAATTATTTAAAGGATTTTTCTTCTAATAAATTTCTCGACATTCTTTAGCACAGCAGGTGCTTTTCTTCCCCCTAATGTCGAAAAATATGCCTCATCAAAACAAATTCATAGTCTCTTTTGTGGACCCATTATCACACATTGAGATAGATTTAATATATTCATGGCACAGAAAAAATTTATGACTCATGTCCTTATAC
Source organism: Reutealis trisperma (assembly GCA_947687605.1). Taxonomy (NCBI): domain Eukaryota; kingdom Viridiplantae; phylum Streptophyta; class Magnoliopsida; order Malpighiales; family Euphorbiaceae; genus Reutealis; species Reutealis trisperma. The sequence goes on from CANTUT010000050.1 coordinate 4,188,284, forward strand.
AAGTTTCAAGGAAGAGTATATATGATGTACATAATGGCATTCATACCAAACTTTCAAGATTTAATTATTGAACTATAAGTTCAATGCTTGAACTGCAGGTTCAACGCAATATATTGTGCATGTATATTAGGGATAAAACAGTAATTAAATAACTCATTATAATACACAACTTATAAAATCCTTGCAAATTACTCTTTCAAGGAGTTTACATAAAATCATCAATATTGAATTGAGTTGTGTCCTCTATATGGGCAGTTCCTCTTTCAAAATCTCATGATTTACCAAATGATTTATAGTAGTCATTTCAGGGAATACAGTTGTACTTATGGGTATTATTTGATGATTTCTCATTAGCAATTATTCTTTTAGAATTCTCATTATATACCAAATGATTTATAGTATTCACTTCAGGGAATACAGTTGTACTAGTGAGCATTGTTTGATGATTTCTTATTAACAATTATTCTTTGCAACCACTAGAAAAATAATATTTGTAAATTTTCACTTTTTATATTGCTATTACAGGAGCATGTAACTTTATTACAGCACAATTTCAGTTGTGAAGTAATTTTAAATATGGTTAAATTATATTCTTAAATAGACTTCAAGTCTTGTAGGTGTAGGTTTAACCAATCATATTGAGTTTATGGTAGTACCACATATTTCAAGTGATTATATCTATCTTTAAAACTCTTCTAGAAAATATAAAAATCATTAATAGTAAGATATTCAACCTTTAAATCCTCACTTAAATGAGGTTTAAGTAGATAATAGCTTTTACTTTTGCTAGCATCTAAATGCATTTCATTATCAACAACTCATGTCAAAAATTATTTCCATTGAATTCAATAGCATATAAAAATTATCAACCAAACTTTAATTCACTATACTTCACTTTATTTAAATAACTTAATTTGCATATATTTAAAATATATCTAAATAGATCAATCAGAAAATAAATTAATTTTAATTTTAATAAATATTAAATTCATAATTTATCATACCAAGGAAAGGTAAGCACTAATTATGCTTCTCTATACCAATATAAATCCAACAATGTATGCAATCCGGAAATAAATTCATCAATTCACAAATTAACAAAACCATGTTACTTATATAATTTATATTAATCTCATCTCACATTTAAATCTCTAATTGTTTTCACATCTAATACACATTGACATAAGTAAATTTAAAACATATATAACACACACAACTTTTTTGTAGGTTATTCAACTAACAAATATATATATATATATATGTATGAGACATTTATTGTCCATAAAATAAATTTGAGTTAAGATGCTAAGACCGAAGGATATATAATAATATATACACTAGTAGAATCAATCTCAATTTAATCAATCAAGTAAACCTATTAATATGAACGCAAGATCACCATTTTCCCATAAAGCAAGTTAATCAATCAATAAATAAATAATTTAGGGTCGGATTTTATGCAAAAAAAAAAAATTATAAGCCATGACTTTAAAACTATGCATAAAATATGTTGTTATAATTGATAACCAACTAAAAGTTGCAATTTGGTTGGTAAATCAAATAGGCCATACCCATCATTCCAATACATATAAATAATAATGAAGCACGCAAAACAGAAAAATCAAAGCAAAAATGTTTATCTTAATATTATGGCCATACGCAGGTATTTTATTGATATCCAATTTATTCAATGCGTGTAGTTTAAATCAAATTTATTAGTTATTCAGGAACATAAAATATTAAATTTTCAAGGATGTCTATTTTATTTATTTGATTACTCGAATGAGTGATACTAGTATAAATAATTCTTACTTATGATGTCGAGACCCATCAATTAACATTGTCTAATATAAAATCATAATAAAATTAATCTTTTAAAGACTTGTAGACAATGCATTTAGTTTTTCAGAAACATTTAATGATTCTTTAATGAATTTGTTTACTTTAATAGTTTTTCAGAAACTATATAGAATATCAATTCTTCAGGAACTGTATAGAATATCAGTTTTTCAAAAACTGTAGAGAATACCAATTCTTCAAGAACTATAGGGAATACCAGTTTTTCAGAAACTGTAATTATTATTAGTTTTTCAGGAACTCATAGCTTAGTTATTTATTTAATTAGTTTTTCAGGAATTATAAATAATACTAGTTCTTCAGGAACTAGAATTTAAAATATAATACTAATTCTCTAGAAACTCATAGCTTAGTTATTTATTTAATTAGTTCTTTATGAACTATAAATAATACTAGTTCTTCAGGAACTAGTATTTAAAATATAATGCTAGTTCTTCATGAACTAGAATTTAATTGATTAATCATTAAATATTATATCAAATCTTTATAAATCTAAAAAAAAAAAAAACGATTTGAAATAAATGATTGTAAGAAAGAAGAAAAAAAAATGATTTCTTCAAATTAATTAACCTAATATGTTCAAACGATTTCTTAAAAAAAAAGATTTAGTTTTTTTTCTTAAAAAAAAATATAAATATTAATAATAATAGTAATTAATTAGATAAAAATTGTTTATCATAAATCTTGAATTTTATTTTTTCAAATTTTTCGCCTTAGCTGAGTTGTAGCAAACCACAAGCTATCCAAAATTATGAACAACAATATTGTAGAACGATTCGTGCTGATAACGTGTTATAAATAAAATAGAGAAAAACATGAACAAAGAATATAGAGAAGAAAATAGTTTTTCTAGTTATTCCATTCAATAGTATTAAGCTCTTTATATAGAGTACAAAAAAGAAAGAAATAGGAAATTTTTCCAATAAGCAAAATACAATCAATACTAATATAGAAATTAGAATATTCATGTATATAAAAATACATCAATCAAATCTTATAATATATCATAACAAACTACATAATTTTTTATATTTTGCCATGTCTACTCTCATCCTCTGTTAATCCGCTCACGTTCTCAACTACCTTGCCAACTACCATCTCCTCTCTCTCTCTCTCTCTCTCTCTGCTTTCCCCTGTTTCTCTCTCTGTTTTCTTCTGATTCCCACAAATCCCTCCAATGTCAGAACCCTTCACTTCCTTAAGCTCTGACCTTACAGAGCTAATACTCTCCCTCCTCCCTATCCCTTCCCTCCTCCGTGCCTCAGCCGTCTGTAAATTCTGGCACTCTCTTGTTTCCGCTCCTTCTTTTCCTTCCCTCCCTCACCACCACCTTCCTTGGTTCTTCCTCCATGGTCTTCACAACACCTCCTCCAAGAACAACCAGTCTTTCGCGTTTGATCCCTCTTCTAATTCTTGGTTTCGTCTCCCTTCCTTCCCATTCCCTTCACATGATTTCATTGGTTCTAATGGATTTCTCTTTTCCACAGCCCCTTCTTCTTTTTCCTTTTCCCCTGTTCTCAAACCTCGTTGGAAATCCACTTCTCCTCTTCGATTTCCAAGAATCAATCCGCTTGTTGGTGTTTTCTTTAATCATAACAAAGCTTCTGAATCATTCGATTCCTCATTTTCCAAGCCCCAATTTATTGTTGTTGGTGGTGTTAGATTTATTGGTAACTTGGTCGATATTGAGGATCGATTGGCTGTTGAAATATATGACCCTTCTTGTGATTCTTGGGATATTCGTCCTCCTTTGCCTGCTGATTTTCGCTCTGGTAATTCATCTCAGACTTTATCTTCTGCGCTATTCAAAGGCAGATTTTATGTCTTAGGAATAAACACTTTCTTTTTTTCTTTTTTCGATTTGGATAATCTTGTTTGGAGTCAAGTCCAAACATTAAGGCCACCCGGTGTGCTTTTTGCCTTCTTGATTGCTTGTCAAGAAATGCTTGTTTTAGCTGGTATGTGCAACGGGCCACGAGGGCCATCTTTCAATTTATGGAAGATCGATGAGAAAAGCATGGAATTCAGTGAAATTGCGATTATGCCTCAGCATTTGCTTTATGGGTTGGTTGATATTGAGGAAGATGATAAGTTTGCGAGCTTGAAATGTGTTGGGATGGGCAATCTTATTTATGTGTTTAATGAGGAGTATCATAAGAAGTATCCTGCCTGTATTTGTGAGATTATCAGTGAGTCTGGTAAATGTAGCTGGAGGAGAGTTCCCCAATTGCCATCACCTGTTAATAAGTTTCACAAAGTCATTAGTTTTTGTTCTACGGTTTTACCACACAATGTTTTTCTGGATGAAGAGGAAGAAATTGGACTGGTGGAGCCTATGTCTGACGATTGATTAGCTTGTCTAAATGGTATGCCTAGATCCTGTAATTCAATATTTCCCTTTTTTTTTTTCTTGTTTTATTGTCTTAGTCCATTTAGCACATCCTTTATCATTGTTTTAAGTAAAGGGTATTTCGATGATCCTTGAATTATCTTTATTTTAGTGAACAGGCTGCAGCAATTAAATATGATTTTGAATATGGCTTTTCTAAGGATCACACCCTCATAAAATAGCTACTTGTCTTAGTCCCTCGTAAAATAGCTACTTGTCTTAGGCTTCATTAGTTCTGGTTGAGTTACTTGTTTTACCATGTTCTTGGGTGCGTTCTGATCAAGGATAAAGTTATCTTCATCCTATATGATTTATTGAATGTCATACATACAGGAATTCAATATTCAAATCTAGTGTCATCAAATAATTTTACTTCTGCAGATATGGCAGGGTTGGGTGTTATTACAAATTATTAGCAGGCAAATGTTTTCTTAGACTGGAACTGGGATTTTGCTGCTCCTGCTTTCTTTTCCTTTATCTTTTGGTGCAAAAACTTGACTTCACCACTCACCGTCCTAGTCAAAGTTAATATATAAAGCATTTCCAAAATATTTTAAATTTTCCAGAGCAATTTCCAGATCTCCATGTATAAGCCTGAAAATCTTTTGGTGTATAATATTTGTTGGCTTGAAAATCTGATGTCATAACTAAGATTTATGGAAGGTTTTTTTCGAAATATGTCCTTGATACTTTGTAGGCAGTTGTTGATGTCTGAATATATTGCTTTTCTGGAGACTTGTTAATCATTTCGGTTTATCTCATAAAAGGTACTTGTTGATTTAAATTCGCTTGGTCATCATAAACTATTTTCCTCTGCAGCACTTGCAAGCCTTATTTAGTAGTAACAAGATATTCATATTAACTGTTTCACTAATTAGAGTTGTGATTGAATGGGTTATTTGCACCAGAGTCTTATGGAACAAACCAGTTTTTGTTAAATGCAAGTTGAAGGTGTGTAATTAATGCCCTTGTTTGCAGCTTTCCTTACCATCAAGACAATCGGAGTCTAATAGATATTTATTTTGACTAGTGTGTGTCTTTGCTGAGGCTTCAACTTTCTTAGGGAATAATTGTCCAAAAAATGAGGTGACTATAACTACTACAACTATCAGTTAGTTTTAAATGAAAGTTATAAATCACTGTAATCAGATTTAATGATCAGCCATTTGGAAAGCTTCCAATTGGTTTTTCTGATATCATTTCTTGCCCTCCCTGAGCCCCAAGAAATCTTGGTTATTTTGGACTAATGAGTAGCCTTTTCCTTGAAGTGGCCTCAAAGCTTCCTTATCTATATCTTGCCTGACAATACAGGTCTTCATTTCTTTCACCTCTGAACTCTTTTTTTATTGTCTTATATTTTCTCTAATTTTGTTGGTTGCATTGGAAATGTGGTTGCTAATTAGAGTTTGTGAATTGTAATGCTTGGATTCTGTATGATTGTCAAGATCTACGATAACTACTGTGAGCAGATTGTTTAAATTGCATATTTGTGGGTCTTGTATTGTGGCCTGGATATCAGTCATCAAATATATTTATAAGTTAGTCAACCTTTTAGGCCACTATCTTAGATTTTACTAGCAAAAATTTATGTTTTTTCAAACATGTTGATATCTACAGCAAGAATGTTGGATCTCTCATCACCAAGCTTTCGGGAACCAGCAAGCTGATGTAGAACCAAGGAAAAAAAGCACAAAAGAAGATAACTAATCTTTTGAAAGTTCAATATACTTTTTCAACCATTGGTAGTAAACTAATGACTAGTCTCCGATTAGGACACTTCCAAAATAAACCTCTTTAGTTTAACAGGAATAGGAAAACTTCCTGATATAAATAGTATTAAAGTTATAATTTTCCTGGGTATAAAAATTTTAAATAGTACTCCTGAATGGAAAAAGGTTAACATGAATACCTAAATAATCAAACTTGTTGAGTGATAAAAATAATTCTAAATATCTTTTCACTTGTCCCATCATTTTCCTGCAGTTTGAGAAAACTCAATCTCAAGTTTTTGATGTGTCCAAAGCTCGAATTGCATTGAACAAGTAGTGTGGGTTTTGGACCCCAAAACACTTTCTTGTTTGTGGAAGAATTGATTTTATTGGAACTTTATAACTCTTAATCTACTCATTTTATTGAACAAGTTCACTTGCTCTTTTAAAAATATGATGTAAATATTGCTGGAGTAATGTTTTTGATCTGCCAGGACTTGCCTATCAGTAAGAAAAGGTCAGCAGCTTGTACTAGGCAATTCATACAAAAAGCATGAAATTGGACAAGGGCAGGTGTGTTCATGTTTCAATCCTTCAAGATTTCTCCGGCACGGGCATTGATGAACTAAAAGCTGCTTATTGATTAAATTGCAACTCATAATTGTAAGATGTGAATTATCTGATGCACTGACTTATGCACAATACTAAACATGCAGTGTTTATTTACCCCATATATAATATTATACACACTTGTTGTTTAGCTTGAGTGGCCTGAAGTTTACATTTTAACCATTGTCACGGATTCACAGTTATAAGAGATATGAGGATGACGTGGTTTGTCTTTTGGGTATGTATATAATTCATAGCATATAAGTTTGCTGCTTGTAAAAGGGAAAAAGATTTCCTGTTTTTTCTTTTATTGATTTTTTTTTTTTAGCCAGGAAATTTTACTACTCATTGTCCTTTCTTTTTTGCTTAGCTTTTCTGAAAATTATTGAGAATTATTAAAAAAAAAATAGAATTAAATTATATGATTAAGTTGAATTTTTGTAAAATCATGCCACTTTTAATATGATTCTAAAATTTTCAAAATAATTAATTTTTTAAATTAAAAAATAAAATAAAATTCTATCAATTATACTTATATATGTTAATTGAATTGAATTGGAAACTATTTAAAGCATCAATTTAGATGTTACTAAAAAAACAGTTGAAAATTTTAATTTATAATTAAAACATGTTTAATTTACTTGTAAATAAAATTAATTAATTTTTTATGTTATTATACTCTTTTTAACACCAACTTAAAACAAATTGGGCTTTCAGGCCTATGTATTTTCAATCCCCGCCAGTTGAATTTAGTTTGTCATTATTATTTAAGGCCAACCGTCCCTTCTTTCTTTGGGCCCAAGAAAAGCCAGTAAAAGAAAAGTCCACTCTCGCCGTTGCACGAACCAATAATAAACCTTAGTTCACAAACACTAACCAATCACCATATTACGTGAAGTTCACGCGCAATAGCAAAGAGTGAATGCGAAAATATTGGAGGACCCAATTAAAGGCCGGTCACCCAATAAGGAAAGGATGTGACCCAAAAGACTGATTTTAAAGGGGTTGCCTTGCTTCAGAGGTTTTAGCCCTTTACTACTTACTGTCTCTCTCTCTCTCTGCTCCTAGGGTTTTAACGAAAGGGTTTTTCTCTCTCCACTACTTTCAGTTTCCCTCTCCAAAACCAGCAAGAAGAAAGGACTATGGATAGATACACCAGGGTTGAAAAACCAAAGCCTGAATCTCCGATAAATGAGAACGAGATCCGAATCACCTCCGGTGGTCCTGTCAGAAACTATATCAGCTATGCTGCTTCGCTTCTACAGGTACCTTTACTAATTTCTCTTTATCTTATGTGTTTTAATGTATACATATGTTTTGCTATTTTTGGTTTTTTCAATTTTATTTTTTTCTCAGAGTACTGTTGGGTTGTTGTTGTTTGATGGGTTTTGATTAATTTGGATTATCGGTTTTGTTGGGCTTTTCCTCAGATTTTTTGTTTGATTTTTAGGGTTTTTCTACTTTTTTTTTTTGGTGATGGATTTTTAGTATTTTTGCAATTTGCTCATCTTTTCTGCAATATTTAGTGTTTTCTCCTTGAGTTTTTAGTTGAAGATTGATTTCTCTACAATGGGTTTGGTGTTTTGGTTGTTTGCTATTCATTTTTGGTATAGCTTTCTCATATGGTAATATTAACAAACAATATAGTGGGCGAGGAGGATTAGGACTTTGAAATAAGAGATTCTCCTTTCTTTGGAAGTAAATTATGAATGGGCGCTTGGATATGGAATTTATCTGAAATATATTTTATCCTGCCGCCTAAAAATTCGTAGCTAAGTGAACAGTGACTCCCTTCTATACGTTTTGTGTATTAGAATTTGGCATAATGTGGAATGGGGCTTGAAATTAACATTATACTAGTTTAATAGCTCATTATATGTTTTATAGGTTTTTGGTGGTGATGTTATTGATGGTAATTCTTGGTTGAGCAACTCATTTATACAATTTTTATCTTGAAGAATGTTTACCACGGGTAGAAAGTTGCTAGTCTGGCATCATTTTCCTTGGATGGGAATATGATGTTTTCATTACTGAACTGGCAACTTTTGTTTGATAGACCCAAAGGTTAGACATGAGTGATATTAGACAGTTGCATGTAGTGAACATATTTTATGAGCTCATCAATGCAAAACCAATACAAATATAAAAGAAATGGATTCTTAAAATTGGAGAATGCTGGTATGGTCATATTTTAGAACCTGTGGCGCTCAGGGGACAAGTTCCTTCCATATGGAGTATGATTTTGAAGATACTGAGTTAGTGTTTGACCTTTGCAGATCTTCACTGTTGTTGTAAATGTGATAACCATTTGCTATGATATCTTTTTTCAGTTTATGTTCTGCATTTTCGGATGACTTCCTACTATCATTTTCCATTGGCAGCTGTACAGGATCATAAATACAACAATATTTATAAATTTCATATTTTTCAGTATGTGTGGTGATTTGCACATAGCTTTCTATTGGGTCGAAGAAATACTGACTCCATGCATTACTGTTGTTGGTGACATTTAACTAGGAGAAACATGCAAGAGAGATTGTCTTGAAAGCAATGGGGCAGGCAATCAGCAAGACAGTATCCATTGCAGAGGGTATAAAGGTTAGTTTGATTTTCAAATTGACATTTTGAAAAGAAAAAAAAAATGCTGAACTTACTGTCCACTCTCATCCTATGGTACAGAGAAGAAATCCCCGTTTGCATCAAGATACTGCCATCAGTTCAGTAAGCATAACTGATGTTTGGGAACCCATTGAAGAGGGCCTTTTACCGTAAGTTCTCAGAATTTGTTTAATTACATCTGCATTGTTTAGTATGCATGTGGGTATGTGGATGTTTTGATGTAGTGGTCTAAACATCTGAGTTGTGGTATCTGATGCAGTGTGGAACAGACTCGCCAAGTCTCAATGATCACAATCACCTTATCCTTTAGAGAGCTAAACAATAATTCTCCCGGGTAAGTTCATTTATCTATCTGGCTGTTTGTCGAACTCATACTTGGGCTGGTGGCTGGTTGTTCAGCTGCTCTGAGTTTTACCTTGCTTGTGAAATTTCAATCCTTGCCTAATATATGCTATTTTAGGGCCACAAGTCAAAACTAACACAATGTTTGGTAGGGAGAAGGAAAGATGAAGAAAAATGTATTCGATGGAAGATTTAGGCTACATACATTAAAGGGGGGAAGTGTATCCAAACTCACAAAAAGACACTGCATTTCCTTCTCCGTTCCTCCTTCCAAACAAACAACATTAAATGTTTTGTTCACTGTGCTGTTCAGCTGTGATTCATAATGAGACTGTGACCTGACTTTTGAATCTCAGTGGCCTTGCCAATAAATGTGTTATAGCTTATTGTTTGAAATGTTTCCACTTATATACTTTTTGCTTTCTGTATGATATGCAAATTCTTCTTTCCTAGGTACCAAGCTCCACATCCTGGGGAGCAGCCAAAAGAACTGTATCAGCAGCAGCAACCCAGACAATCACGTGGTCCATATAATACTGTTCGCAATGGTAAGTCATTCAACCAGATGAGAATTTGTTGTCATGGAAGTGTGCTTTTATTCTAACATGTTTATGCCTTCTAATTTTAAGATTCATATGTCCGAGGACGTGGTCGTAGTAGAGGGAGAGGACGGAACTGGGGCAGGGGTGGATATGGGTATGGAAACTATGAGGGAAATTATCAGGGGAACTATCAAGGAAATTATCAAGGCAACTATCAAGGTACAAAAGTTATGGGTGTCAAGTTAATAGATAGTTGTAACACTGCAGATTGTGGATCTATTTATTAGAGGATAACCCCTCCTTTCTTTTCCTCCTTTCTGCAGATAATGGTGGTTATTCAAATTGGGGTCGTGGTGGCGGGCGAGGCAGAAGTTGGGGTTATCGAGGTAAGTTTGTTGCTTGGAACTTACATATATAAGCAAATGTCTTGTTTGACATTGCTGTTCTACTTTGTGTAACTTTTTATGTACATTTTAAACATCAAATTTTTCTGGGCAATGAAAAGGTGTCTGTGTCACTCCACATATGTAATTTCTTCATGTGTATTATTGTTGACACGCTTCTTCAGTTGCCATTGAACTCTGAATGTTCACTTCCAAGTTGGAATGTTGACCAGTCAAGCTTGCAAATATGATTTTAAAAAAAATGTGAAATTTTGGGCAAGTATTGGTCATGATTGCTCTTGTAACTTGCTGTAGGTTCTGGGTATGAAAGAGGAAGGGGTGGAGGGGGCAGAGGCTATGGCCGTGGTCGGGGAAGGATGGGTGGTCGATCAAGGGGAGGTGGTGGTGGAAACCAGGGTTGAACAGGAAATGAGCACTCTTTTTGCATTAGCTAAATGCTTGCCTTGGCCAATGGGCAAAATTTTATCCTGATACTGTTATTAGTAAGCATGAAATGTGGGTTATCATGAGCAGCAGTTGGTTTGTGTTTGATTTTCTCCATCATATATGGATGTGGGCAAGGTTGTTATTTTCATTTTTGCATTTAGCCGATAGCAAAAATTTCTGTAATTTATTAGGCCCTTTGTGGTTGCAGTTTTCATGTTCATATTTGGTTATCATATTTCTTTATTCCTTCAAAATCTTATCTTTGCACTTTGTTTGATGTAACAGCTCTTTATACCTATTAAAAACAACACTTTTAGGTCGGAGTATTTTCGCCGAGTTCACTAGAAAACAACAGGACAGATGTTTCTGAATCATATTTTGCCCAATAAGGGCATTATTCATTCTTGTCGGGCTACAATATTCCAATAACAAGTGGATATGTGCTAAATCATGTAATATTCCAATAAAGAAACAGAAAAAAAAAAAAAAACTGTCTATTGAGATGTTATGATAATAATAATAATAATGGTCTCAACTCTATGTACTCTGAAGAAAATGAACAAATATTATATTTAATGGAAGACATGTGTGTTAAATTAGTTAATTTATACAAGTATACAATAAAATAAAATTAGAATAATTTGGGAATGGATAAATCATAAATTAATAATAAAAACAAATTGTTTTCCAAACTTTCAATAAGAAAAAGCATGTTGTAGATTTTCCCTCCTAAGGTTTTGTTTTTGCTTGCAGCAGTAGAGTCCTTATCTGAATCCAATTAGAGACTAGTTTAGTATTCTTCTTGAGAGTGTCAATTAGCTAGACCATTCAAGAATGGTTTGTTTGTTAAACTGAACTTTAAGTGCTTTGTGTCCAGGTTCGGTGTTACTATGAATTCTCCTAAAATCCTATATAAAATTCTTAGTATGGTTTGGCTGCTATTATGCCCACTTCCTGCCACAATTTTCTTTCTGATGAATATGATAGCACGCAGTGTTGTTTCTTAGGCTTAATTTTATTTTGTTTCTTAGGGTTAATTTTGAAAAATAAAAATAAAAATAAAAAGTTTGTCTCCACTCAAAATTTTAGCTGATCTTTCATTATTCTTCTGCTTATATTATAACAATATAATTACTCAGTTGACGTGAATTTATCTAAATTTCAATAGTATAACAAATATTATATTTAATAACATTAATCAAATATTATTTAATCTTTGAAGTTCTTTTTTTTTATTTTTTTAGCAGATTTAGTCTTTGAAGTTAAAAATATTAACAATAAGTTTATATATATAAACATATATATAATAACATATTAATAGTATTATTAAATATTAATATATGTTAATGATGTCATCTTTATAAACAGTATTATTAAAAAAAATTATTATGGGGATTATATATATTATTGATAAAAAATTTGTAGATTTACCGTTAAATAGACCTGCAATGTATATATGCACGATGACGGATCTAGGGCACTTAACCTTCAAAATTTTATGTATAAAATTATAAAAATTTAAGTATATTGTATTTAGTCCTTTATTTTTGTTGAAATTTTTCTTAAAATATAGAGAAAATGTCTTAATTATATAAATTACTTTTATATAAATTACGATATAAAAAATTTGACCTCCACAAAAAAAAATTTCTGGCTCTGTAAATGCATATGCAATAAATTTGACCATTAATTATACAATAATAATAACGATAATAGTAATAAATTTTGCATAATAAAAAATAAATAAATAAAAAAAAAAAGGCATAGTTTTGAATGATTGGCAAAGCCTATTTATACAACGGCATTGAAAGGAAGCTGTGTTGATCAGAAGAAGCTAGCAGCCAAGGAGATAGACTGAAGCAAGCAAGTGAGCAACCAAAAACAGACACGTGTCAAATAAAAATACGTGGCACATGCATATGATATTATGATTGACCATTGAAGTATCTTACAAAACCCCAATTTAAAGAACATAGACAACGGCGTTGTCCAAGTTCATTATTTGTAGTTGACGGCCCCACCCAATATTAATCATGTAATACTATATAATGCATAGTATTTGGACCCACAGAGCAAAACTCTCCTAAGCATCCATTATTCTGATTTTTATTTATTACAAGAGTGCAACTGTCAACTCTCTCTTCTTGCAGAGAGTTATGGAAAGTGGAAGCTCAAAGAAAATGGATAATAATAATAATAATACTAATAATAAAGATCTTTTTCATGTTATTCACAAAGTTCCTTCTGGTGATGGTCCTTATGTTAAAGCCAAGCATGCTCAGGTATTAATTCTCTTTCTTCTTCTTTTTTAATTTATTTTTTCCCTTTATATATTTCTAGATATATAGTTAATTTGGATTAGAGTAAATTTTTATATAAATATAATGTTTATCAGTTAAATTTATGCTAATTCTCTTTAGAATGTAAAAAATTAGATCTTTTTTAGTAGATTCTTGGAGCTCAACTTTCTTTGCTTCCACCCAGATTTCATGATTTGATGTGATTTTTCCCCCTTGAAATAATAATTCTAAATGAATATATGTAATTAATCCCCCATATAATACAAGATGACTGTATTTTTCTTGTACTCCTAATACTATGTGTATCATATTATATTTCTTTTGTTTCTTGAAAAGAATAATTGAAGATATTCACGGTGATCAATTCGCTTCTTATCCATTTGGTTTCTCCCCAAATTAATTACCTTCCTCTTTAGTAGGAAAAAAAACCCTAATTCATTTGTTATTTTAGACGACACATATGTTTGATAAAAGTTATTTCCAAAATATACGAACGATAGCGTCATCTAAAATGTTAAATTTTATAATATAATCTACAATGATTACAAAAATATTTAAATTAGATCGTTGACTTTTAATTATTATATGATCTGATTTAATTCATCAATAAATTCACATATATGATTTGGCAATAAACTAAAAATAATTAAACTTCTTTACCCTAATATTAAAAAAATTTCTAATTAATTCTATTCTACTACAAATAGAAAAAGAAAAATTATAGTTAATTTTTAATATCATAATTAACTTCCAGATTAAATATCTCTTTTGCAGCTTGCTTGATTATTAGCATTTTTCCATGGTCATTGATTAGCTTCTCCTAACATTCTCACCTTCCATTGTATTTCCTTTTTTTTTTTTTTTGGAACTTCCACGATATTGTGGCTGACCTTATTGTAAGTTTCATTGAACAGGCTATACACATTCATACATTCATATGCATATATAGCCTAGATAATAATATGTTCACATACAAAAAGAATTCTGACAGTGCTGTAAGGTGTAGCATTTTCCTGACATTTCCTTGTTTTTTCTCCCTCCCTTTTTTTTTTAAAAAAAGAAACAACTCTGTTAATTTGGATATATGGATTGAATCCTCCCTCAATTAAGTCTACATTCAGAAATATTTTATGACTTTATAAGCATCTTTGCCTGCCACTACCGGCTGTTCTTTCTTTTTCTTTTCTTTTTTTTTTTTTTCCAAAAAATAATTGTTAATTAATTGTTGATTGTAGTGATTAATGCCCATTAGTATAGCCTAGTAGAAAGTCATATTAAAATTTAAGAGATAATTGCACTCAGAATTAATTTTGCCCTAAATTCATATCTAAATTGAATAAAAGATTCATGTTCGAATTCTTTTTATTAATATTGAAATTTACTAATTGCTACATATAATATTATCACATTAATTAAAGAGTTATATAAACATATAATTATATGCATGGAATTGATTTTTTAGCTAGTAGAAAAGGATCCAGAAGGGGCAATAGTTTGGTTTTGGAAGGCAATAAATGAAGGAGATAGAGTAGATAGTGCTTTAAAGGACATGGCTGTGGTGATGAAACAAGTTGATAGAACTGAAGAAGCCATTGAAGCTATCAAATCTTTTAGAAGCCGTTGTTCAAAACAAGCTCAAGAATCTCTTGATAACGTCCTTATTGACTTGTACAAGGTATCACTTCTTTTTTAATTTTTTTTTTATATTTAGCTCTGATTGATGCTCGAATACGATATCTTATAGCCTTGAAAATGACATCATTTCCATACATATACCCATTTATTTTCTCAACCCATGCAATCTGATGTTCCCAAATTTTCAATTTCCTTTTTCAGAAATGTGGGAAGGTAGAGGAGCAAATAAATTTGTTAAAGAGAAAGCTAAGATTGATATACCAAGGAGAGGCCTTCAATGGCAAACCTACTAAAACTGCTCGATCTCATGGCAAGAAATTCCAAGTTTCTGTCAAGCAAGAAACTTCCAGATTACTGGTACCTCTCTTTCATTTTCTGTTCTATTGAATTTGGTGTTTAAAATTTCCATTAGGATTTGAACTCTATTTTATTTCTAAATTAAACTGAAAAAACTGAATTTATAAAACGAAATGTGTAGACTACTCTTATTAGAATTAAATGTTATTCGGTGACCTCTATACCATAAAAATAAGTTTATTTTGACTTTAACACAGGTTAAAAAAAATATATTTAATGTAGTTAAATTAATAAATTTTACTAATATTTTCCTAATATATCCCCTCATTAATATTAAATGACACATTAAAACTAAATAACTCATGTTGATAAAGATACATATATATTAAATAAGTGAGTATTAGGAAATTGATAAATTAATTACTCTATTAAAAAGAAAAACGGATTATAATTTGGAATAAGTGAAAAAGGAAAATGAGCCTATTATTATAGGAAGGAAAGAGTATATGATTTTAACCATGTGAAAATTTAAGTCTTACTATTACTTTATTATGAGCAATGTCTTGCTAGTTTGGAGCATTAGCATTCGTTTGTAACAAATACAACTAATGCAGTAAACTCAATTTATGTAAGAATTTTTTCAAATTGAAAATGGATTTATCTCCTGACTAGAGATGGTTCAGATTCTACTTTTATATCAAGTGCCTAACTTTAATCTGCATTATTGCAACATTTTCATGAATTGAATTAATGAAGAATATTATAGGGCAACTTGGGCTGGGCCTATATGCAGAAATCAAACTTCTTGGCAGCAGAGGTGGTGTATAAGAAAGCCCAAATGATTGATCCAGACGCGAACAAGGCTTGCAACTTGGGCTTTTGTCTAATTAAGCAAGCCCGATTTGATGAGGCCCTATTAGTTCTACAAAATGTAGTGGAAGGTAGATTACCTGGTTCAGAAGATTACAAGTCAAAGAAAAGAGCTCAAGAATTGCTAAAGGAAGTGGAATCAAAACAGCCCCAGTCTTCACTAACAGAAATATGGGGCTTTAATCTTGATGATGATGATGATAATTTTGTAAAGGGGCTTGAGCAAATGATGAATGAATGGGCTCCATCAAGATCAAAAAGGCTTCCTATCTTTGAAGAGATCTCTTCATTTAGGGATCAGTTAGCATGTTAGTTTTTTTTTTTTTCCAAAAATAAAAAATAAAATTGTGGGGGGTGTGATATTTATTGCTTTTAGAGGTGATAGTGTTTGTTTTGTTGTAATTTATAATTGTTAGTAAGGATAACCTTGTAAATATATATAAATATCTGTGTATTCAAGAATAAGAACTGTTACTTGTTTGAAAAATCAACAAACAAATTTCAGTTTCTGAATAAGATATGGTTATTTCTACTTCAATTTTTTTATTTTTCTACTTTATTTTATTTGATAAAAAGACTATTGGCAAATTATTAAGATTTCTTTCTAAATGAAAAGGTTAATACTTGTAGAATTTAGTTTACTCTTAGGGCTTATGTGCTCCTAAGACTAAATTTAAGGTGGTTTTTCTTACCTTATTCCTTTTATATATAATATTTTTCAGGAAAAAATAAAATAAAAAAAAATAGTAATTAAATTTAAATTTCATGGATTAAATAATAAGTTAACTTTATATAATAGAATTGGTGAGATTGCAATGAATATGACGAAATATATACAGTTTGGAAATGAATTCATTCATTAGGAAGTAGTTAGTCAGCACCCAACAGAGATGGCGCCACCGCAAGAAGAGTACTGCCAACCCGCCGCATAAAATCTATTTATTGCCTTTTACGGTTCCAAGTTCCAAAGCGCCTAGAGAATCTCCTATCTTTTTTGTCCCTTGTCGCCTGTCTTCTTGGTTGCGCCCTCTCAATAAAACCCATATACGCTTCCTGAATCTGCAACAGTTTTTCTAAAAATGGAGGCAACGAAGGAGCCAGAGATAATCACTGAAAAAACCCAGATGAGGAATTGGTCTAGGGCCATAAGATCCCAAGGAAAGACAATAGCTTTAATACCCACCATGGGTTACCTCCACCAAGGTCACTTATCACTAATCAAAGAAGCGCACAAGCTCGCCAATCTAATTGTAGTTTCAATCTATTTAAACCCAGGTCAATTCTCTCCCTCTGAGGATCTTTCCACATACCCATCTGACTTCCATGGCGATATCCTCAAGCTTATGTCTGTTCCTGGTGGTGTTGACGTTATTTTCCATCCCCACAATCTCTATGACTATACAACTGGAAGTGAAAACAATAATTATAGTGTTAATTGGAGTGATAGTGGAGATAATTGCAAGAATTTAGAGGGTAAAGGGGTGGTGTCTTGTGTAGAGGATAACGGGATGGTGCATGAGACATGGGTGAGAGTGGAGAGATTAGAGAAGGGTCTTTGTGGGAAGAGTAGGCCTGTGTTCTTCAGAGGGGTTGCTACTGTTGTCACCAAGTTATTTAATATTGTGGAGCCTGATTTTGCTGTGTTTGGGAAGAAGGATTACCAGCAGTGGAGAATTATTCAGCGAATGGTGAGAATTAAATCTTTTGCTTTGATTTTGGTTGTGGTTTTTATATTGAATGAGAATAGGAAAAGCGCTTCAAATGTTTGGAAAATGAGGATTTTTTTTTGTCTCAGATGATTATTGAATTCCATCTTTGCATATTTTCAGATGCCTAGGGAGACAACAGGATTCTGTTTTTCACTTTTTCTTAGGTTAAAACCAGAAAGAGGTTTTGGGATGTTTTCAAATTTATTTGCTTTTTGTCAAATTTGTTGTGCAATTCAAATGGATGGATTTAAGTTTTATGTTTATATGCTGTATCATGTTTTCTTTTGTATGGAAATTTGATTTAATTTATTCAATCTCAAAACTATCAGACCGGACAAAATGAACTGACAAATTTTAGTGACTATCTCAAGTTGCTAAGCTTAATGATGGTGCAGTTTACAGCTTAACAGATTTGAATATTTGGTTGGAGCCTCTAAACAATTTTATACCCCTTTGCTTGGTTTGTTAATCTTTCTGAGTTCACACTTAGGCTTCCTTGTTACATTCATGGACTAATTGACTAATTGGTTTATTTTCTTGCTGACTTCTTGCAGGTTCGAGATCTTGATTTTTCCATCAGAATAATAGGTTCTGAAGTAATTCGTGAAAGTGATGGTCTTGCAATGAGTTCACGCAATGTGCACCTCTCTCCTGAAGAAAGGGAAAAGGTTATCTCAATCATGCTAGAAACTTTAAAATTTCGATTGAAATTACCACTAATATTTCATATGGTTTCAGCATCTACTGGAGAACTCATATATTCCTGTATGTTCCCTATATATGATAAAAGAAAAAAGTTAAAAAAACAAAAACAGTCAGCTTCAGATTCCTCTGCACCTAGTCTTAACTGCAGACGTTTAGCTACTCAAATTTAGAGCCACCGTTTACAGGGGAAAATATGCATTACATTTTTGTTCCTTACTTTGATACAAAGTAGTTAATATCAGATATATCTATCACTTCCGCCCGGAGTTTAGACATTTTACTTTAACAATTGGAAGTCTTATTTGAAGTAGTTTGATCACATCTAATGTAAAATGAAAAAATGCTCATCAGAGGACTTTTCTATTGAGCAAATTGTGATATAATTCCCTGTAAATGAATTGTAGTTTCCTTTTAATGCATCCTGCAGGCTTTGTCTATAAGCAGATCATTGTTGAAAGCTAAATCATGTGCAGAAAAAGGCCAAATAAATAGTAGAGAGTTGAGAGACTTGGTCATCCAAGCAATAAATGAAGCTGGAGGAAAAATAGATTATGCTGAGGTGAGGAACATCTTCCCTCCCTAACTTGTTTTTTTTTTTTTTTTGATATCTTTGAAAACAGTAATTTTCTCCAATAAAGGTGTTGGATAGCATGCTATTGGTTGTCACAGTATCATTTAGTCGGTTTTGCTTTCTGAAACCACTTAAAACTTTGCCCAGTGACTAGTCAAGGAGGATCCAAATGGAAAAACCAAGCTATCCTGATTATTATGAAAATTTGATGCAAGACAGTGAGCCTAGACTTGAATTTGCCACCTGCCACTATTGAGTGGTACTTGTATATCTTTCTCTCAGTAATTCTTCAAGTGGTTCATATTTGCCTTTTTGGAACTTTTTCCATTTTTTTATTGGGTACATTGGAATTTTTCAAAGAGAGAAGTGCCAAGGACTAAACACATGACCTTCTGCGCTATCAAACCAAAATCAAAGAAGAAGTTCAATTGCCTGTTATGTGCAAAGAGGGAATTGAAGGACCGAGATTACCAAATGTCAATCAATCTTAACTTCTTCACTTCAAATTTGATGTTTTCTTTACTTATTTTCGTAATATCATAGCAGTATAGATTGCACGCATCAGTAACTTTCATTTCGGTAAAACAAGGATGGTTATTTTCTTTCAAGGATCTATAGTACTTACTATAACAACTAGGATGCTTATTTTTGTTCTGTGGATCTTTATTTTTGTTTTTATTTTTTAATATACAGATTCATCAAGTTTGTGAAAGAGTCTTCTGGTCAGTCTTGCATTCTTTTCAATTTGGATAGGTTGACAGCAGTCAGGACTTATGAATATTAATTGTTTGAATGCTTCCATATTCATATTGTCTTCCAATGGTCTCCTTGAAGGGGAGAGATACGTTGGCTATGATGATATATTAAAATAATTGAAGAAAGAAGTAATTTGATTTGTAATTGTTGTACATAACCAAAATATCCTGGAACTTAATTGAGACAATATGTTTGAGGACTGGAGCTTCTTCATGCTACCAGTGCTAATATGCATAAACAAATATCTTGCTAGATCAATGCATGTTGAATATATAAATCAAGGCATTTATATAATTGATGTTATAAAAATTGAAGTCATTTTGCTCTAATTGCATTGCTTCTTGTTGCCAGATTGTAGACCAGGAAAGTTTGGAAGCTGTGGAAGAAATAAAGAGTCCTGTGGTATTTTGTGTTGCTGCCTGGTTTGGGAAGGTCCGGCTGATTGACAATGTCGAAATCAACGTATGAACAGTTATTTATGACGCACATTTACTCTTTGACTCTGGTTTCTGTGCTTTTAAAACTGTGCAGAAGTGAAGCCATGTTTACGGGCAGATTCTTTTTAATTATTAGATGAGATGACTATTTATTAGATTCTTCAATAAAAGATTCAGTTTTAATTTATTCAACCTGATAAGCGTTCTTTGAAGACTTTCCAATTTTTTTATTGTCATTGAATTTTTACGGGAGATCAGTTTTATATCCTGTTGGACGGAGTGTTAAAATAAACCTGTCCTTAAGTAGTGCAGATGCATCTTTTTAATAATATGAAGCCAATTTAGGACAACTTTTCACTGCGTTATTTATTGGGCTCAAATCTAGGAAATTGGCAAAACTAATGATTCTATGGCCCGCAACCGGAACAGCAGGCAGACCGATCTACGAGATATCGGCGGTGCATCTCCAGAGAACTAAAAGACAAATAACCCACCAATTCTCCGATCAACCACATTTTTAGGTCTAATCCAAGCAACTGCAGTTAAACTAAGAGAAACGTCCCCATATGGATGGGGAGGGGGCGGGGGATAGAGGTCTTTTAAAATGACCCGCTGTCAAAGCGCTTGAAGTTCAAATAGCATGCACGTCCCTCAAAAAGAGCACAGGCCTCGGGAATTACATGTTTAGACATGGCCTAGCCTCGTATTAAAACAATGAATTCACGTTAAACATGAGAGAAGCTATCTTCGACATGCCACTCATTACTTCCAGCTCTAATGACACTTACGGTATTCATAAATAAGAACATCAAAGAGCGACAACAAAATCAGAACAAGGAATGACAAACTTCCACACATGAAGAAACTCACTAGAATCAAAAGAATTCAAAAACACAAACTATACAAGCACTGTCTTCTGATATGGGCTATAGCAGAAAGTGGTAAACCAAAAAAGTATAGGCAAATCATCATCAATGAAACTAGTGACATTTGAAGCCACCGCAAACAGACAATACTATGATGAGAATCAAGGCAACCAGGATAGCCAGCACTATCAGCTTAATTTTCATGTTCTGAAACCACATCTTCCTCCTCATCTTGGTTCCTTGTTGTCTGAAATCTTGTGCCTGCAACACGAGCACAAATTGGTCAGTGGAACTTAGAAAGAAAGCCATGTAAAAAAACGAAGACAACAAGACTGACAGAAACAACTAATATAGTGATACACTTAAAACTCATAAACAACACAGTGCAGGGACAAGCCAAAAAACAATCATTTTCTAGGAGAGCTACTATAATTATCTTTTTCAGTTTCAAAAGTAAAATAAAAATAAAAAAAAGGATGAGGAGGAGGGTCAGGAGAGGGTGTAAAGCCAAGAGACCAGGACTGAAAGTCATGCCAGATCGCCAAGCTATGGCCGCCTCATCCCATCACCGCTACTTTTACGAATGAAAGAAAAACTTACCAAAAGTTACAATTTTGGCAAAATGATTCGATTGGCAAGTTGAAATTTGGAAACTAGTGCCGACCCATGCTTTTAGACAAAACAAGATGACACCAGATAACTTGAGGAAATATTATAAACTGAAATTCTTTAATCTTTATACTTTGATGCAATACAATTTTAATGACCTATATTCCATATCCTAGATTTGTAGTTTTTTTTTTTGTTTTTTCACCAAGAGGATTGAACCAGCCAGCCCTCAGCTATCCAGAAACCTACTCTATATGTCATACATTTCCAAGTTGGCATAGAAACAGCCCAATTGTGGGGAAAAAGCCAAATGATTCCACCCGCTTACCTGAGAACGAAGATTTTCAGTTTTGTCAACCAGAAGCTCAATTTTCTCTCCACGGTCAAGAACCTGCAGCATAAAACTTTATTAACAACATAGTTCCACCTTCTCAAACTTCTTATTATCCATGACTGAAACACTATCACACAACAGGAGCCTTCTTCACTTATCAAAACAAGAAAACTAAAACCACCTCAAACCATGCAGAAGATGATAACTTTGTTTTATAATTATGTTTAGGAATTATAAAATGTAGATATAACGTCCTACCTTTTCTATGTTTTCCATCATAACCCCTTTGACTTCTGATACTTGCGCTTTCACTTTAGCAAGCTTACTGACCTCCTCGGGGTGATCAACACAGTACTGCATATGCTCCTTCAATTTGGGCCTATATCAATTAACAAATTTGCAACATCAATACAATTACCATAAAGGGCATGCCATGTGTTCCATGTGTTAATAAATGAAAGCAGTTACCCGAATTCCTTGTTCAGGCCACTAGCAACTGCTGTTGCAGATTTTCCTCCACCATATTTCTTGGTAAAATCCTCCTTGATTCGCTCAAGAAAAGCAATTGGAACCTGTCGGCCAACAGACTCAACAGCAACTACACAATAAGCTGCAAGATTTACAAGATCCAATTAGTTCAACCGAGAAATAGGAAAACATCCAAATACAAGATTATATAGGAAAGATTATCCAAACATGGAGTAGCTTACTGTTTCATCAAATATTACATAAAAATATATACCTTTTCCATTATTATCAGAAAGGATTCTGTGGTTATTTTTCCTCCTAAACAGATATTACATATAAAGATACTAATTTGTTAATTGCCCCATCCCAAAATCACACATATTCTTATCTAAATCTTGTAGTACACAAATTTTCAATCACACATGGTACATGCAGGTTTTTAACAAGATCCAAAGCATTTAGTTAGATTATAAATGGTAGGAGCAAGCAAACAGTCGGTTTAGTCCAAAACTGAACAAACCGAAAAATCAAAAATCATGCTTTTGTCCCAGTGTCTGGGACCAATCTTAGAATGGAAACCAAACCGAACAGAACCTAAAAAGCTCGGTTTGGTTCAGTTGGTCTGTTTGGGCTACAATTCAGTTGGTCTGTTTGGACTACTATTGGGCTTTCTAAAACAAAGCCTTTCTTATTTTTAGAGGAAATGAGAAAATCAATTAAATTACCCCTTAATTTATGGAAAATGATATGCTAAATATATGCAATTTTTATTTTCTATGAAAATGTCTTCCAATTAAAAACATATTACTTATATATTATAATCGGTTTGGTTTTAACCAAATTTTTGAGGCAAAAACTGAATCAAATCAAACCTTTAAAAACAAACTGAACCGAACCAACTCATTTTGGTTTTTGGGTCTGTTTTGCTCACCCCTAATCAATGGATAATGAGTTCATTTGGCACCATTTCAGTTCACATGTGCTCATTCTTATACTACAATCATATGCAAACTAACTAAAATTATATGTAAACAAAATTTCCAAGGACAGATAAATAGGAGTTTAGAAGCTTGGTTTCCATGGTAGTAATTTTGTCTACCAGATTTTAAGCAACTTAACATCACCATTGATCAAATTTTCCAAGGTACAAACCTAGAAAAGTATTGATTTTATTGGTCTCATGGGCAAGGATTCACATAACTTAGTGAAAGGGTGGGCGGAGGCTTCTTATTGGAACCAGCCCTTTCCCATCCAACCCAGCAAAGCACTTCCTGAAAACTCATTTTATGAGTAAACAGTGGACATTATTGTAATTTTCACACATACAAAAGTATTAAAATGCATCTATTAAGCAGTCCTGTCATCCAGGAACGGTAATAGACCTGGCTTGGGATAAAGCATCCTATCACAGTTCTGTTTGCCAAATGACCCCTCACCCCTACAATCCCAAATTGGCTAACCCAAGTAAATCCCCATTGTCATTAATTGCACTTTAAAACATTGATCTGAAATGCAGATTAAGATTTGGCCTATTTATAAAAGCTTGTTTCCTTTTAAATGCACTTGTTTTAAAACAGCTTTGAAAACCTGAATAAAAACTATTTATCCATTTTGATTCAATTAAAGCCTATAAGAAAATAGTCATCAGATCACATTATGACCATTTCTTTTCATTCAATAACAATTAAGTCAATCCAACAAAAACAAGAAAACGCTAATCATAACTGTTAAAGCTCATTAACATCCAAATCTAGTTCCATAATCTACAAAATTTTTGCTAATTAAGAAAATGAGTCATTTTTATAATCCTGTTCTTGAATATATTTCCCCTTTCATCCTCCAAATTATTCATAAAATTTGTTTACTTACCAAGGTAAACAAAATTATACAACATAGTTCATAAGAAAATAATCAGGATGGTTGAGTTACATTTCTCTCCCCAATTTTGTCACTCTTGTTCAAACACAAGCATTAAACCAATAATTGGTGATCAAAGCCCATTAGCCTAAAACAAGCAGACCAGAACTATGGAAAATGGTCAAATCTACACCATTATCCATAAGCCAAAATATCGATCTGATTCAATAACTAAAGCATTAATCATATGCTTGTAATGTGTATTTGCAAGCTCTTCTTTAGAATCAGCATACAAAATCAGTAATAATAAGATCAATCAACTCGATCATAAAAACATACAATCAAAAACTAAGATACATAAATTGTACAAAGAACTAAATCACGAAGGGAACAAACAACAACACTATCTATAAGCTATAATTATCAGAGCCCCAAACATGTTCAACATAATTAATGTCTTCCAAAAACACACCAAACCACGCAAAAGCACAAGCAAACACGCAGATCAAAACATAGGAAAAGAGATAGAGAGAGCTGAAGAACACACAGATCAGATCATAGAAAGAGCTAAAAAGACGAATCAGATAAGAGAGAGATATATACTAAAGCCGTTATCGACAAGGTAATTGAAGGTGTGGCCATCGCAGTTGTAGGTGAACTTGTTGTTGGTGGCCGGAAGTTTCTGAAGGCACTGAGCGGCTATGCTGGTGAAGTTACCGGTAAACTCCGTGAACTCAGCCAAAATCACGGTTCCTCTGGCGACAAAGCTGTAGATCAACGATTGCTGCCCCATCTAAACTGAAACTAACAGACAAAAAATAAACCCTAACCCTAGAGAAAGAGAGAAGCAATGAGCTTTTTGTTGTTGCAGAGTTGAAATGAATCAGAGAAATGAGTGATTTTATTGTGGAGAGAAAGAGAAAGAGAGAGAGTTTCCTTTTCGCTTAGATAGGAGGCAAGGTAGCGTGGCGTAGTTTTGTTTATGATTGGTTTAGCTACCCTCCAATTTCATAGGTAATAACGGAAATGCCACGCAGCGTTGATTTGAAATTTTTCAAGTTCCAGATTTTGATTTTTAAAATGAACAAAGTCCATTTCTTATTCGAGAAGACAAGATGTACAACAACCCCCTCCTTTTCTTTTCCTCCTTAATTTATCCAAAACAATACTAATAATTATCCATTTCTGAACAAATTTCTGCTTTTTTAAAAAAATAAATTCATTGCATGAACGGTAATAAAGGTTCACCATCAATACCAATGAGCCCTTTCATTTAAAAAATAAATAAAGTACTAACAAAATTTTTTATTTTATTATAATTATACTAAATCATTTTTAAAATTATAAATTTCAATGAAAATTAAATTAAATTAATAAATAAAAAATATATGATTTAATGCTAAAATTAAATTATTACACCTATTTTTTAATATATATATATATATATAATATATTAAGTAATATAGTAAATAATAAGAATATTCTTTTCTCATCTCAATCTTAACAAGATTCAAAACTGAAAAGTTTTTGGAGGAAATCTCAAATCTTTGCCCTTAGAACGCATTAAATGCATAGTTTAGGTTCAATTATTGTTAGTGACTGAATTAAATAATAACTCCACAGATTTGTTTGTTAATTAATTAAATTAAATTAAATTTTGTAATGCCACATTAACAAGAAGGCGCCTTGGAAAAGGATTTTGTCTTTATCATATTAGCAAGTTGTAAGAACAAGAAAAACATTGGTTCAAGATGCATTTTATAAATGCAATTCTAGAATCACAATTGTTGCTTGTTTGGATAAGCTTGACGTAAATAGTGTAAAAAAATTATTAATATTTTTACATATATTTGTAACAAAAATATAAAAAATATTAATCAGCGACTGATTTGATATATAAAAAAATAGCTAAAAAAAAATTCTTCTTTTTTTCTCCATTGGAAATTTTTTGAATATAATTATCAAAACTCAAACCTTTAAACTCCTATACTACGAAACAAAAACACCCAATCAATGAGTTACTAGTTTTATGATACTTTGTAATATATGAGTTTAATTTTTTAAATCACAATTATTGTCTCTTTTAAAAAGTTTTGATACATAAAAAAAAAAAATTATAAGAATTATATATATATAATTTTCTTAAAGTGTTCAATGCATCAAAAAATAATAAATTTACTTGATATATATAAAAAAAAGTAAGAGTAAGGTTTATTTGATAATCTATATATCTATGCATATAATAGAAGTTAAGTTCAAGTTATTTAGGAAATTTTTTGCCATGTGTTAAATAATTCTTACGCTAGTTTGTATGAAACTATCAGGATAAATTGCCAAGAGGGTCACCAAACTTTGGTCATTGTTTCAAATTTGTCACTAAACGTTTTTTTCTCTCATATTTGTCACTAAACTTAAAAAAAATGTTATATTAATATACGGTCACTTAATACCATCAGATCAAAATTTTGCCTAATAAGCTAATATAGCTTGACATGTCAGTAGATTGGACCAGTCAAATTGACACGTCAACTCCATATTAGCGCCACATTAGCTAATTATTCCACGTTAGATGTCACATTAATCAAATAATTTTAAATCATTGTAGACTCCACTTGCTCAGAATTAACTCTGCTTGTCAATGAATGAATGACACTTGTCGAAGAAAATCTTAAAAAAAAAAATTACTCTCTCCCCCTCTCTCTTTCTCCCTCTCCCTCCTTCGATCCACCGATCTCCCTCTTAACATCTCTTCTCTTATATTTCTACAATTCATTACTACAATAGCATCATGGATGAAACATTTTCTTCACCTATATATATACAATGACATACAATAATAGCAAAAATAACAACAACCCCTTTGCTAAATTTAGGGGCTTTATTAGTTACAGAAAGATTGATTAAAATGACAGAACCATACCGAATCCATAGATAGTGGTGCAATCAACTTCAACATTAGTTCGTTTAGTAAATCTTCTTTTGATTCGAGACCTTGTTTCGGCATAAGCTTTTCGTGATGCTATCTTATTGTCTTCTCAAATTTTTTATTCTCCCTTTTTTCTATACCTTAACACTCTTGGTTTCCTATCCACTGCTAATAGCTAAATCGGCTGATTCGTTGAATCTATTCTATTACTTACCAATCTATTATATGGATTTAATATATCTATCATATTTCCGCCATTTGGCACAACACTAAGGTCAAGAGATGAGGATTATACCTAAAATTGTAAGCATTGGATCAGAAAAAATGCTATTTTTTAAAATAACCATGAAAATTGGGAGATTTGAGAACTTACATTATGGCTTAGACATGGTGCTTTATAGCCATAGCCAAAAGATTTGGATAAAAAAAAAATCCAGTTCAAAACAGTGCTCATTCACTAATGATGAACTGTTTTGCTTTATATTGGTACAACACCATTCGTGCCTGAGTTGTTATGCCCTTGTGCTTCAAGTTTTGGATCCACAAGCTCGTAATCTAGATCTAGATACAGCTCCATGCTCAAGAACACATATTGATCGTGTTCATATATGGACTTTCCATCACCTTCGAGCTTGGTGGGTTTGGTAGAATCCACGAGGGAGATCGATCTTCCAACCTTGACCACCTTTCATGAATTTAATTTCATTCTTCGAAATCTTCATACTCTTATGGCATTCGAGCGAAACGAGTTGTGGGATGAGCTGCTAAGACCTAGGGAGCAAAATCGGGTCAAACATTGATAGGGAAAAAGAGGTTAATGGCTCTTCCTTTCCTCTAATGACATCTTTTTTTCTGCCATTGTGAGACAAGATAGCTCCCTTCATTTGGGCAATTCAACCGGAAGGGATGATTCGAGTGCATTAAATCGAGGGAGAAAGGAAGATAGTAATTTCTTTTTTTTTTTTAGATTTTCTTTAACACGCGTCATTCATTCATTGGCAAGTAGAGTGAAAAAGTGGGGTCCATGATGATTCAAAATTATTTTATTGATGTGGCATCTAATGTGGAATAATTGGTTAACATGAAACTGATGTGTTAATTTGACTGATCTAATCTACTGATATGTCATGTTCCATCAATTTATTGGCTAAAATTTTGATCCAATAGTGCTAGATAACCATATATTGATTTTTTTTTTAAAGTTTAGTGACAAATTTGAGAAAAAAAAGGATTAGTGACTAATTTGAAATAATCACCAAAATTTGGTGACCCTCATGACAATTTATCCAAAACTATCACATTAAAAACTAAATTTATATGAAATCATTTCATTAAAAAAAAAATACATCATTATATTTATTTAGATCCTATTTAAAAAGCTATATAAATAATAAAAAATGAATTTCATAAATTAAATCATTTTATTAAATTTTTTCCACATCATTATATTTCTGTAGACTTTAATTAAAATTTAAACAAATTAATATATATAACATCTTTTTATTATTTTTTAATTAATCCATATATATTAATCTTGAGTCATAATTTTTCTCTATATAAATATTTAAAATTATTAAAAAATACTATTTAAAAATTTAATAATAATAATAACATAAACATTAAAATATTTATAAAATACAGTTAAATAAAAAATGGTAAAAATTCGTGTATAAGTTAGGTAATAAATTCAAAATTTGAGTTTGGCAAATTTATTTTTGAAAGGTCGCATCCATGGAATTTGTGTGGCCAATATCATATAGTCTTGTCAATTAGTCCATAGACAATTATTGCTCAACTAATTTAATTAGTTGCCCAATAATAGAATAAAACTTCATTAAAAAAGGTAAAAAAACTTCATGATGAAGACCATAACATAGAAATAAAAAATATTACCTTAATATATAAAATAAAATCTCCTTAACACTATAAATACATAAATTAGGAATGAATATGGTTTCCTTCTTTGCTTCTCTTCCTCTGTCTAATAATCTATAAATTTTTCTCTCTAATATATGGACAACATTTTAATTTTCTCCCTTTATTTTATAGGTGTCGCCAGTGTATTGAGGTCATGATCAACCCTTATTCATAAAATTTTGATTTCGAATAATTATTCAATCATAATTTCTATATTAAAATAATAATTCAAATGTGAAATGTCTATTTTATAACATAAAAAATTAGTAATTATAACACAAAAAAAAAATGAAATCAAATTTTTATAGCTCTCTTCTTTAATTTTAAATATTTTATAAAATACTTCAAATTAGAATGCTATTATAATAGGAAAAATAGGGATAACACGTATAAAAAAAAAAAAAAAAAACCCTTAATTTTTGGTGATTTTCTATTTTGTTCACTAAACATTAGTTTAATAGGATAAATTACTATGAAGGTCACTAAACTATATGCGCTGTATCAAATTGGTCACTAACCGTTTTTTCGTCTCAGGTATGTCACTAATCTTTCGAAATTACGGCTAATATACTAACGTGTCATGCTATGTCAGTATATTGACAAGTTAACATGACACATCGTCACTACATCAATGCTATATCACTATTTATTTCCTCATCATATGCCATGTCATTTACGTACTGTAAATGTCACTAAACTATGGGATTTGTATAAAATTGGTCACTAACCTTCTTTCCTCTTTCTATTTTTGTTTATCTTAGTTGTTTTATCTGCTTTCTATATTACTTAGATCTACAAATTCTTCTTTGTTCATTGGTGATTTTCAGCTTGGATTTGACATACAGAGGCTTTGTGATTTTAGATCTTTGTTTATTTAATGATATAGAGTGATTTGGATGTTATGGTGGCTAAAGGGGTTGAATCGGTAGTATCTATGTGTAATATCCCAACCCGATATAGGATATATGCACAGTATACGAGTGAAGATACCATTTATCATCGTAATACGTGGCCAAATTAAAAATGAATATTTTCAATATTCAAATGATTTGAATATAAACGTTTTAAAATAATAATTTTATATGAAAATATTTCCTTTATTGTTATATTTATATTGATATTCAAAATTATCGAAATTTATAAACTTCCATTTGAATAGTGATATTGATATTGATATTTTTATTATTATTATATTGATATTAATAAGCTAAACTTATATTGATATTTGATATATGATTTATAAATATTTTTATATGAGTATTTAAAATAGTAGAAAATTATTTCAAATTTAAAATTGATATTTGAAAGGGTATTGGTTTATTATATTATTATGTTAATATTTTTAAGAGAATATTTTATTAAATGAATTATTGATTTATTATTTACTAAATTGATAAAATTTTAAATTAAAGAAATTGGAATTTTATTATAAAATATAGAAAATTTTATAATTAATATTTGAAGTTATATATAATAATTTTTATATTATAGTTAATGGATAATATGATGAAATTAATGAAATTAATATTTTGGTTAAAATTATTGTTTTAGAATTTATATGACAAACATTATTATTATTATTGTTATTATTATTAAAGTTAGTATATGTTTATATTTATATATATATAAAAAAAAAAAGAGTAAAGTCGGCAGCCCAAAGTGGGCAGTAGAAAATAGAACAGAAACAGAAGAATTAAGGAAGCAGAGGGAAACAAGAACGGACAGAGGGCAGAGAGAGAGAGAGAGAGAGAGAGAGCGCAAGGGACTGCATGTCGGACCGCCGCCCTCCGGCCACCGCTGACCGACACGCGCCGCACCAGGAGGAAGGACGCCTGCCTCCCCTTCGACCGGTAGAGGCCCGTCGCCTGCAGCCACCGGACGGCGGCGCACGCTCCCTCCAAAGTTTCGTCAGCCGAAACTTCTAGGCCATTTTTCGACGACTTTCCGATCTCCGTTTTTAACAAAATTGGTATGGTTGAATCCCTTGTGATTCCAGCTTCGATTTGGTATATTGTTTGCTAATTTTAGATAATCTTTTTATTGATCGAAATCCGGCGACATCAACGGTTACTGACGCCATTTCTACCTGTTTTCCAGTGGACTACGGTAAACGAAAGTTATATTCGGACTCCTCACATCACAAGCTAACTGATGATATCCTCGGATCGTGATTTGGTCGTCGTTGGAATTTTTCGGCGACCGGATTCCGGCGACCTCTGAAATAGACAAATTCGGACAGAAGCTCCGGCTCATTAAACCGAGCCATATGGTATAAATCTCGATTTCCAATTATGTATAGATAGTGAATTATGATTTTATTTGTAAGAATTTAGGTAAATAGTTTAATGGAATTAAGTGATTAAATAAGATAATTGAATTGAATTAATTGTTATTTATATGATTATGGAGTATTATTGGTGATTAAATGGAAAGATTGAAGTGAAATATTGAGATTAGAATTGATTTGATTGAATTGAATTATTTGGAAAAATGAAGTGAGATGTGTATATTGTATTGATTGGATTGAATTAGTGATTATTAGCTTGATAATAAGAAATAAAATGGGCGGATGGGATTAGAATATTGAAGGTCCGGGTTGGACCATTTGATTGTGATATTGTGGATAATTTGAATTTATGAAAATTGCTTAATCGATTTTACTTGAATAGTATGAAGATTGAAATGTGAAATTGAAAGAAAGGAAAATCATTCTTTTAAGTGAGTTATTGGAAAATAATTAGAGAAATGTTAAGTTTAGTAGTAAGTATAAGTTTAGAATATCTTAATTTTAGAATGCTAAGTTGTGAATAAGATAGAAATGTTAATGACTTATGCTAAGTTAAGTAATGTGATAATGAGGAAGTGATTAATATACGATTGAAATGAATTGTAGAGTCTAATAACAAGGACAAGGATATTGGGTAAAGTGCGAGAAGCACTAATCATATCAGAGTCAAATGTACATAGGAGCAAAGGAGTCCACGGTGAGTACTTAATAATATAATATTCCTTGTTTCATATACTTGAACCTTTATTGTTCCAACCTTAATGGTTGAATTGTTTCTATGCCTTGAAAAGTTGAATGGCTCATTGATATTCCAAAATCTTGATTTCTTGATTAGCTTAATCTGCTTATTGAATATTGAACCGTTGATATAATACTTCCTTGATTATTGAGCCAAAGTGAACCAAACATTTTTTTATGGCACTTGGCCAAATGAGTTTATATTGTTTGATCTTATAATATGATTAATAATGAGAACCCAATTGATATTATATATTATCCATTGTAATATTACATTTCTTGTGCTTTAAGTATAAGCCTAAATGTTGGATCACTTTCCTAATTGAAATGCATTGCAATTCTTTGGCATCAATGATCTACTTTACTAATTATTGAATTAAATATCCCTTATGGCATTTGGCCAAATGAGCATTATTGCTTCATTTCCTAACATGATCAATGATGGGAATTTTGATTATTTATTGATATATTATCCATTGAAGTATTTCATGGATGGAAAGGAAAAATGTTTTAATGATATCGTGGCAAGCAGAATACCCCTCTGATGTGGGGCAATACATCAAACATTGTGCACAATGGTAATGAACCTGCGGATAGGGTAAAGAGTATCCGAACCCTAGCTGGGAAGAGTTTATGGCCCCCAGTACGTACGACTCGATCAGTTGTACGTGTGACTGATATGGGAGTGAGCAAGGCGTAAGCCGCCACTCGAATGATAATGATAATGTGGGAAACACACCGTTTCCATAAAGGAAATATTCTGCTAAAAATGTAATATTTACTGTATATGGAAAACTATTTTTATAAGAGTAACTTGTGACCCGTTTTACTTCTTTGCTATAAAAATATTATCATTAAAGCACCTACCATTTGTTTATTTTATATAGTATTATTTTGTACTCACTGAGCTCTGTCTCATATTTTAGTGGTTTAAACTTTTCAGGTACAGTCAATGAGTTAGCAAAGTAAAAGTCCCAAGCCCATCCTTCGCTTGGGAACTGTTTTGATAAGTTTCGGTGTTGTAAGTAGAGCTCCATGGTTATTAAAAGTTATAAGGTCTATATGTAACATGAATAGTTATTAATGGGTTAGCATTAATATGTTAAAGGATGTTTGTATAATATGATTTGTATCATAACCGTTATTATAATTTTATATGAACTATTGAACATTGAGTTAATGACATGAAATGAGATTTTAAAGGTTTTACAAGTTATATATATGTGATAATGATATTATAAGTGGAAATGATAACAAGTAATGGGTATTAAGGAAATGTGATTAGGCTACGGTCTTGGGATATGATTCAATGTAATGAATGTCAATTGTTTATGAGTGAAATGGGTTCTACGGGTTTTGGTGCCCTTACGGCTACCCATGCCCTAGGACCGTCGCGGCTCAAAGATGGGTCGTGACACTATGGTGGTAAGTGTCTTTGATTTGGTCCAATTCGGATGTGTCAGACTTGTCGAGGCTAAATGTATAAATCTATGATTATGTTTTGGTTTCTAAAACTCTTTAATTAAATTTCTCAATTTCTTTTTAAATTTTTAATTCATTATTTAGGTTTACTTGAGTCTTCAAGGGATAAAAAAGTTTTGTAGAAAATCACAAAGTAGTCCATGTTGATAGACCGATATTATAGAGAAGGAAGATTGCTCAACTGAAAAAATCTATAATTTTTTTTGGCTTTTTGTGTAATTTGCAAGGGACTAATTTGTAGCTAAGTTTCTTATTTATAAATTAAAATGTAGTTGTCAGTTTTTAATGGGCTTATAATAATTTTATTATTTATTTCTACCTAACTTTAGTTTGTACAATTATTTATTTAATTTATCGTTATTGTGAATGTAGAATGACTAATAAAATTATTTACTTTAATTTACACACACACATATATAATGAAACCATAACCAAAATAGTGTAGTTTTAAAGAATTGACATTATGCTTTGACCACCAAATAGCAATTATAAAATGATCTATATTTCTACTATAAAGGGTAGTGACCAATTTGATATAATCTGCATAGTTTAATGACCTCTATAGTACTTAAATGATGATGCAATAATAGATGATGTGGCACTGATGTGGTGATGATGTGTCATGCTCACCTATGTGATATGTTGACATGGCATGACACGTTAGTAGATCGGCCGAAATTTATCTTTGATCTAGTTAGGTGACTGTATATCGATACAATTTTAAAAGATTAGTGGCAGATGAGATGAAAAAAAGTTAGTGACTAATTAAATACAACGCTTATAGTTTAATGACCTCCATAGCAATTTACCTAATTATTATAGAATTATCACTAACTTTTAATTTTTTACTCATCAGCAGGTCACCAAACCAATTCTAATGAAAAACTCATAGAAAAGCTGACTTGGTATTTCACGTCACCTGCAAATACTGATTAAGTTAGATATGTCAGCTTGCCATGATAGATTATTAAAATTGCATGCAAAGTCACTACACTTTGTACTATTTTATAATTTAGTCACTAACTTTCAATTTCTTACAATTTGAACACTAAATTTTAATTTTTTCACATGAGGGTCACGAAAACAAATTCGACACATCCAAGGATGATTTCTGACATTTACAGCTACAGTTTTGAGAGTTCTTAGTATCATTTAACTCCTGGTATCTAGTACTTCATTTCAATACCTATTTTATTGCTTAAGGTTGAATGGAGATGAAGATCGAAAAATGAGACAATTGAAACTTTTAGCAATTTTCCGATGAAAAAATGAGAGCGAGGGCAAGTGACTCATGTTTTTTGTATTATTAACATCGAGATAAACTCATTGAAGTTAATCTCGGTTAGTTTTTCACCAGATTTATCTTTGTAACTCACCTGAATAAATTTTAGTGATCAAATTGTAAGAAATTAAAAATTAGTGATCAAATTAGAAAATAATATAAAGTTTAGTGACTTTGCATGTAATTTTAATAATTTGACATGGCAAACTAATGTCTCCAACTTAGTCGCATTTACAAGTGATGTCAAATACTACGTCAGTTTTCTGGCAAGTTTTTCATTGGACTTAACTTAGTGACTAGTCGGTGAGGAAAAAAATAAAAAATTAGTGACACTTCTATAATAAATTAATATTTAGTGAGTAAAATATAAAATCACCAAAAGTTTAATAATTTTTGGCGCATTTTACTCAAAAAATAAGTATTGTTTGATATCACATAACCTACTTTATGTGAAAATATATTTTCTATGAAGTAGACTTTCTGAAAATTTATTTCTCAGGTAAATTGCCACAAGGATCACTAAACTATAGGCATTATTTCAAATTTGTCACTAATTATAAATTTCTTTTAGATTTGTCACTAAACTTTTAAAAAATATCAATATACGGTCATTTGACATCAACAGACCAAAATTCTATCTAGTTAGCTAACATGGCTGACTAGTCAAACTGACATTCAGCGTCGTGTCGTTGCCACATAAACTAATTTTTCCATGTCAAACGCCATATCACTCAAGCAAATTTGAAAGATCTATGGGTCCCACTTGGTTAGAATTTCCTCTATTTGCCCAATGAATGACTGACATGCACATAGAAAGAAAATTAAAAAAATCCATTGGCTTCCTTCCTCTCAATTTTCTCTCTTCCTCAATCTGCATTGATAGGATTTTTCCTCTAAACTATAATCTCTCTCTCTCTCTCTTCCCTTATTGAAATGAAGTCCCACATGACAACACTCAATTTTCTTCTTCTTTGGCTCTTTCTCCCAACTCCCAAACAACTCTTTTGCAACCAAAACTCTTACAAATATGAATCCTCTCGCAAGCTCGGCGCGTGTTCACCAATCACCCTTGATGTGGCAATCTCCAATGGTGACCTCATTGCCAAGCTCCTTCCCAAAACCTCACCAAATTCAGATCAAAGTGAGAAAGATCAACTAAAGCCTTTGATCCTCACTGTCTCGATCTACTAAGAGACACTTGACGAGGACCATTCGATTGACCCACCCAAAAGACATCTCTAAGTTCCTATTGCAATCATGCCAAAATTCGCGAACAAGAGGTTGTGACACATGCTCGGAACCTTATGGTTACGCTCATGTTACTCCTCCCATGGCTATAATCATTGTCGTCTTAATCGCCAGTTTATTTTTCATGGGTGTAACAATCTATACCCTTGTTAGGAGTTTTGTGACAAATTGCTTGATTTTAGAACTATCATGATAAAGTGTATATTTTCATAAAATTTCATGTGTCATGTGAGTTATGAACAAGTGGCATGCTAAACTAGTTATAATATGTATAATATGAGTTATGAACATGAAATATGTGTTTATGTGAACTGCATATGCATTAATTAATTTAATGCATATAACTTAAATTTTCAAGCGCAAAGTGATTTTTAAGCATAAAATAATTTTTATGAGTATTTTTAAAATATTTTAAATTAAATATTTTTAGGGGAATTTTAATGAAAATAAGAATCAAAATATTTTATTTTTAATACATTTTAATCAGCTCATAAATTAGATTAAAAATCAAATTTATCAAAAGCTCAAGACACCTAAGCACTCCAACCTAGCTTATTAATGGTAATCTTATAATTTTGCACCAAAATCCTAAAACCTAAGCTAATATTCAGCCTCTCTTGTAATTGGCAGCCTCCATTCTGTTTCTCATTAAGTTTTACAGAATCTTTCTCTCAAAAACACTCTCTTGGCCGACCATATGGGGCTATATATTTTCTGATTTTCTCTTTATTATATTTGGCCTAAGCTTGTCCTTGAAGGGAGAAACCGATTTCCAACTGTAAACATATCTCTTTCTTCTCAAATCTATCAAAGGTGAACCCTAAAATATAAAAGTTGAAATTTTCGTGCATATGTGCATTAGGGGCTTGCGAAATGATTGTTTTCCTATCCTAAACTAACTTTTGTTGATTATGTGAAAAATATTAATTTAAATCATACGTTTATATATTACTGTAATGATCAAAAAGTATGAAAAATAAGAAAAACCCACGGTTTCCCATGATGATGATAGTTCTGCCAAGATTGGGATTTTAATCCTAAGGCCTATAATTTTTGTAAGGTTCATTTTAGTTATCGTTGATATGTGTATATGAATAGTACATGATTTAATTGCATGATGATTGAAGGAGTAACTCTAGAAAACTCCTAGAGTGGTTCGGCCTCTACCTAGGGTTTCTAAAATCCTAATTGACATATTTGGCTAATATGTATATACGGTTAAGTTGCATGTAAATTGGGTTTCATGATGTGTTAATTGTGAATTAATGATCCTAATTAACCTATGGGATTGATTGATAATTTGGCCCAAATGAGACAAGCATGACTCTTCTAAGGTTTACTAGTCAAGTTGATATATATGGAAAGTATTAAGTATACCAAGTTGGAAGTTAAATTAAATTGATATTAAGATTATAATTCATTGTGTTTGGCTTTAGAAAAGTCTTGATATTAACTATTATATGAATTCATGTGAGTCTAAGAAGGCAAAGTGTGCAAGACTTAAAAGTCAATATGTTATGTACAAGTAATGAGTGCACTTCTAAGTACAACTCTAAGTATATGTGAATGATATATATGCATAAGGTAGTTATGGGGCAGCATAACATGATGTTAAGCCAATGCTAAGTATTGAATTGTAATGTTATATTAGAGCTTGGGGATTGTCAAAAGTGCAAGAGCCACGAGCATTATGAGTTAAAGAACTACAAGATGAGTAAACATTATATCCATGTTACAAGTACAAGTTATTATGATATGTGAACTTTTGAGATTCTTGAAACCTAAGTTCCTTTCTATCATAAGTTATAATTATATGATTTATTTGTTAAATTTGGGTTGCCAAAGGACAATTGGTCCAAAACTATTATTGACCATTCAATGATAAGAAAATAGCCTTTGTGATTGTTGCTTTACCTTACATTCTTTTTAGAACCACACTGTTATTTATCATTTATTCAATAAGCTAAACTTTTATTACTACTATTATACATGTGATTACATTCTTCAATGCTATTATTACAAGTGATTACCGTTAGTTTTGGCTATGGTACCTATGACCCTTATATGCAGAAATCTTTATGTTGATGCGGGTAATTATCAGAACCTATGCACATGGTCTTAATCTTATGGATAGGAGTAATGTATTCACCTCAGCTAGAAGGGGCGGTTCTAGTCGTAAAGCCTTATCAGCTTCATGCTTCTTTATAAGTTGAGAGTTGGAATTTGGTATGATGTCACCTCTCCTTTACATGCTTGAGTAAATAAGGCAAAATATGTCACTCTACAAGTTACAAGTTTGATTTCTGTGAAATTTGCTAAATTACAAACTATGAACTATGAACTATGAACCCTTCTAAAGGGATATGTGTTATTATATAAGTTGTATTATTTATTCATTGAGATCATCTATCTCACCCCTTTTCTTGTATAGTTTCATGTGAGCATTATAAGGAGGCAAGGTGATAGCTCAAGCAATCTACTCCACTAGGGAGATTTCATTGTCCAAGTCTATTTACATACTATGATATGTAAGAGTCGCTCTTAGATGTTCCGGGAGTTTTTGTTTAGAACATTATTCATTTGATGATTAATTTTGAGTCTTAATTATCTTTTTTTCTTATGGATTGTACTCAAAGTATTTTTAAATTATTCTTTCACTAGTTAAGGTTTTCCTTTATTATTGGTCATTCAAGTTAAAGCATGAGAATTTAATACGATCCTAGACAGTGTTTAACCGTGCATGAGAGGGTTTTACAAGAGTGGGTAACCTTATGTCTCGCCGTATTCTAAGACCGTCATATCTCACAACTTGAGATGTGACAATGGGCTTCTTTTCTATTTACACACCCTATGGCTTCTTCTTTTTTCTTTTTTTCAAATCTCCTTCGGCTAATAACTATTTTTTTGTTGATGAGCTCTACCTCATAGATTGAAGCACCACCATTTCTTTGAACTTCTTTCGCGAGTTGCTTTTTGTCGTTGTTTTAAATGAAATGAGTTGTTTTGGTGAAATGAGTTGAAATCAGAAGGAGGGCAACGCCTCTTTTTTGGTGACATGAGTTGTTTTGTGTTGTGGTTTTGGTGATAGTGCTATACACACACCAATTGTTTGACAAAAAGCCTCAACCAAAAATATAATAGTAGAATCACTACGTTGAAAGGCAAGACAGTGCCTGCCACCATGGAATATGTCAGCCACCATGACATGTTCTCCACTCTACCCAAGCCACAACATTTGATGACTAAAGGAAAACCATCTTTTACCTCTATTGTCTAAGGCCCCTCTTGATCGTTACCGTTATTGAAATTTAGTTGAATTTAAATTATTTACTTCTTTTATTAAGTTGATGATTAAAGTAAATAAGCATTTTGCATCTGTTTTGCCTTACATTTTAGATACTTGAAATCAATGATTCTTTCTTACTGTAAAGATGCCAAAGAGTAGCTAAGAATTGGCCTTTCCAATATTAAAATGCTAATCAATAATCAAGAAATGGGGCAAATAAAAATCTAATGCATATACATATATTTCTTTAATTTTCGCATGGGGAAGAGAGGGAGGGAGATGGTAAATCTTTTTAGTCTCTCCTATATGTGTCATCCATTTAGCAGGCAAGCAGAGGTAAGTGGGGCCATATATTTTTTTTCAAATTTCCTTGAGTGACATGGCTACTGATGTGGAAAAATTGGTCTACATGGCATTGACATAGTGCTTACATGTCAGTTTAATTAGTCAACTCAGCTGTGTTAATTAGCTGGCCAGAATTTCGGTATGGTGGTGTCGACAGTATATTGATATGTTTTTTAAAGTTAGTGAAAAATCTGAAAGAAATTTTCGATTAGTTACCAATTTGAAATAATGCCTATAGTTTAGTGACCCCTGTGGCAATTTATCCGTTATTTCTCATAAAGAATAAATAATTATGTGTTTAGTTCGCCAATAACTTTATATAAAATATGTTTTTTTGTTTGACTTTAATAGTATAAAAGACTATAATATTTAGTCCATATTTATCTGGTCTTCTTTAATGGACGATAAATGTGATAATTATATTTATCTCAATTAAAAAAGTCCAACTTTTTTAGTTTCATTAAGAATGTGTATTTTATCCAAAATAAAAAAATAAATATCATATTTTCCATAAATTTTCATAATTTTTTTTAATAATGACTATCAAATAATATGCTAGTAATGATATTTTGATTCACTGTATTAAATATTTTTAAAATTATATTTTTTATTTTAAATTTTTAATAAGCAAAATAATAATAATAATAAATTGTTGGTGGTGGTGGTGGTGGTTTTGATGCATTCAAGGCATTTGATGTAGAAAAATAGAGGATGGCCACAGAGTACGGAAGTTCTTGTCTTACTTCCTTAATAACCTGGCATCCGATTTAATGGAAAAAATTTGCCAGCATATGA
Source organism: Reutealis trisperma (assembly GCA_947687605.1). NCBI lineage: Eukaryota > Viridiplantae > Streptophyta > Magnoliopsida > Malpighiales > Euphorbiaceae > Reutealis > Reutealis trisperma. Next base: position 4,228,901 of record CANTUT010000050.1, read on the forward strand.
CAGTCTGTCAACAAGCCAAGGATGAAGACTCTATTCAGTATTCATCTGAGGCAGGTGCCTGATGGTGCCTCTAATTTGTCCATTCTCTCCGAATTAAACAAAAATAAATATTATTTCCCAGGGTAATTAAAAAAATATTAATTTTTTCCGTTGAAAGATTAAACAGATTAAACAACATGAATTATGAATTATATAAAAACAAATAAACATTTAATTTAATAACTCTCATAATAATAATAATAATAATAACTAATCGTTATTTTTCATATTTAAATTTTGAATCATCATCTTTAATAATATAACATAAATGTTTAATTGTTAAATTATTGTTTAATTATATAAAAAAAATTTGATCTTTCACCTTAGTCGTAATTTTATCATATATTTTAAAATTTAATAAATTAATTTATTACAATATTATTATAGAGTTAAATTCAAGACAAAATCAAACGCAAATTTATCTAAATTTGCTAGCATATCATGCAAGCATGCAGGTGCAAAGCGCACACACATATATATAATGTTAAATCGGATATGCCTATAAAAGGAAAGTTCTTATTGTGAAGATTCCTAATTAAGTGTTGAGCAACATAAATGCGTGTAAACGATCTGTTCGTTTCAAAATCAAATCAAATTGAAAATTGAAAAATTGAAAATATTTTTTTATTAAACCAAATCAGATTTAGTGTGAAAACCGAACTAAAAAATTCAGTTCGATTTGGACTAGTTTGAAACTTTTTTTTTTGGCTAATTCTCTTTTTTTCATAAACTTGATATAAAATTCTAGTAAATTTTAATATATGTTCAATAAATATATATAATATAAATATATTATATACATAAAGGTTCAGTTTGTTTGATTTTAATTGAATTTTTGAGCAAAAATCGAATCAAATTAAAATGTTATTTGATTTTAAAAATTTTAAATCGAATCAAATCAAGTTAGGCGGTTCGATTCAATTTTTAAGTTTGGATTTTGATTTTGCACACTAGAGGAACAATGAAGAAAAGATAAATTATTAAGTAGGATGGAACATGATTCTATTACTAATGTTAGTATGAGCTTCATGTGTAATTGGAGTGGAGATAGATTCATGTGAGTTCATTTTTATATGAATATGTGAAATATATTATAGTCCTATCCAAAGAAAATAAGATTCAGAGTTTTTTTTTTTTTTTTTGATATCAAAATAACATTGTTTTGAGCAAAGTGTAAGTGGATATTATTTTTTTTCTTTTTTTTTTTTTTACAATCTTAAAAATGATATGTTAGCAAATTTAAGTAGATTATTGATGGAAAGGAAAAGTATTATTTTTTTTTAGCAATGGATAAATATATATCGATTAGATTAATAAATAAAAACTTCTTACTAGAAATGATAAATTTAATAATTGTTTTAAAGTTACAATCAATTAGTTTTAATAAAACCTAACAAAAGATAAGAGACAAATTAAATATAATAATGATGTTAGCGTAAAGAATATAAAATAATTAGATTAAAAATAAAAAAAATAAAATAAATATAAACATATTATAAGTAATCATTATTCTATATATTTTTGTGTATTGGGCATTACATTAAATTAAGAATAATTAATTACATGGTATATTTATTATTACATTATATCAAATATTTTTACACTATTATACAAAATAATGAAATATGTACTATAATAGTAATTCTATTACATGATTATTATGTCTTAGCAAATCTTGCCTAAATTCCTATGGAATGGGCCAATATTTCATTCATGGACCGATGAATCAACCATTCAAATGGAAGATTGTCCGTCCCATTGGAGGAATCTTACACAGGCAAAAGTTGACTAATACTACTCCACCGCTAGATGAAGGAGACATTTGGTCAGAACTCATCCATCCCATTAACTATTGCTAAATGAAACTTTTATTTCTTTTCCTCCAACTGTAGTGTATTATTGATTTTGCATCCTTCGGATTTCCTTTGTATGTTGCATAGAAGACGCAAAAGATTATAGAACTTTTAATTTAATAACATTAGAATCGTCTTTAAAATTAAAATTTTCTGAATTTGCATTCATAAAAGAAGTTAGATTTATAAAAAAATAATAGTAATAAAAAAAAACGAGGCAGAGGAGTTGCATGATCGAGTCTATTTATTATATTTTTTTCAATTTTTTACACAATATTTGAAAAGAGAAAATAAGAGAGGAAGAAAATAGGAAAAAAAATAAAAAAAAAATTCCATCATTTTTTTTTGTTTGGAAAGATGAAAAATAAGGAAAAATGGAAAATATGAAAAGAAAATATTATGTGGGACTTATTCCATTTTCTCTCCAAAAAAAAAAAACATTTTTTTGAAGAGAAAGTGAGAGGAAAATAAACAAAATTACATGTTTACCCCAATGATTGTTTACTTTTTTTGAAATTAATAGGGACAAAATTGTGATTTTATTATTTACTTCTTCCATGTCCAAACATAAGGAGTACAATAAATATTTTCCAAACTTAAGACTTTACTTCTTCATTTTACTTCCCCTTTATTAGAGGTTGATAAAAATCGAACTAGAATCAAACCAAATTGAAATTACGTATTTGATTAGGTTATTAGATATTCAGTTTTCAGTTCGGTTTAAAATTTTAGATAATTTTAGTTTTTTGTTCAGTTTTATAGGTTGGAAAATCAAACTGACAAAAAAACTGAAATTATATATTTAAATAAGAGAGGAAGAAAAATAGGAAAAAAAAAATTCCATCATTTTTTTTGTTTGTTTGGAAAGATGAAAAATAGGGAAAGATGGAAAATATGAAAAGAAAATATTATGTGGGACTTATTCCATTTTCTCTCAAAAAAAAAAAAAAACATTTTTTTGAAGAGAAAGTGAGACGAAAATAAATAAAATTACATGTTTACCCCAATGATTGTTTACTTTTTTTGAAATTAATAGGGACAAAATTGTGATTTTATTATTTACTTCTTCCATGTCCAAACATAAAGAGTACAATAAATATTTTCCAAACTTAAGACTTTACTTCTTCATTTTACTTCCCCTTTATTAGGGGTCGACAAAAATCGAACTAAAATAAAACCAAATTGAAATTACGTATTTGGTTAGGTTATTAGATATTCAGTTTTCAGTTCGGTTTAAAATTTTAGATAATTTCAGTTTTATAGGTAAGAAACTGATAAAAAAACTGAAATTATATATTTAAATATATTTTTAATACTTTTAATGTTATTTTTATTTTACATATTTATATATTATTTTAAAAATAATTATTTTATATATTATAAATTTTATTCATTATTAATTTATATTTATATATTATATTATACATAAAAAATAAAAAGCAAATTAAAAATCAATTTATGACAAAATTAAAATTTAAAATTTGGTTTAGGGAATTTATTCGATTTGGTTCGATTTTAAAATTTTTAAAAAATTCAATCTTTAATTTTTTAATTTTTAAATCGAATCAAACTGAATTGATATACACGGCTTCATTCATATACTTCTCAAACATAAGTTTAATCGGAAGGAAATTCTCTCTACCGTCATTTTAGCAAATATTTTCATTACCATGAGAATTTTCATTCCATGCTTTATTTAATATTTTAATATAATGTCAATTTTTTTTATTTTAGTTGTATCAATATATTACACATTAAATTTTACAGATACACATATAAACATCAGGTGTCAGTTCCGACAGGGATGGAAATAAAAAGTAGATATTTTGCCCCAGTTGGGACAAATCACCATGAAGAACAAATTTTCCTACCTAACGCTTTGCTATTTATGGTGATGCCTAACAACCTTCAAGGTTTATATATATATATATATATCACCCTATTTTAAAAGTAGATATTAAAATTTAAAATGTCACCCATTTTTTTTTTTTCAGAATGCATAAAAACAAATTATTACAATAAATAGGATAAAAATATTAAGTATTAAATGAACTACTTTTATTTATTTTATATTGTACAAACACATACATAATTCCATTCCATGAGTCTCGTTTAAAAAAAAATCTCAGGCATCTACTGTGTCATATTACTATTATCTAGCTTTTTAAATTAAATACTATTTACCTCATAAAATAAATATAATAATTAATTACTTGAATAATAAAACATATATTATAATTAATACATTAATTTATCATATTATCACATTAATAATTCATAATCTGATTGATATGATAAATTTAGTTTATCTAAGAATTTAATATTTTTAATAAGATACGTATAATATTTTTTAAACATAAGTTTTAATATTTATTATTTTATTAGCAAATTTATTCCATTAACTTAGTATATTTGTTCTTAATTTTAAATTAAATTAAATTAAATTTTTGAAAAATTTACTATTTCAAAATCTTGTATTTCATTTTTTTTTTAATAAATTTCCGAGGTAAAATCTCCTATCCATGTGGTAAGCTAAAAACCCAACCCAACCCACTTTCCGTGGCCCAAAAGAACTAAACTACAAGGTACTTGTTCGTATAGTATAACATGGATGCCGACAATTCCAAATGAGAGAGAAAAGGCGAGAAAGACAGAGAAAGTGAGGGAAAATAGAAGAAAAGCACAGATTTAAAGAAAATGAGTGGGGTTTCTGTTTCCCCGCCTTTTGCTTTGAGGAGCTTCTCCTCTTCTTTTCAATCTACAAATCATAGATCTGTTAATCCCACTTTCTATTCTTTATCATCATCTATAACGCTCAAAAAACAGTTGCCTCTTCGATTTGGAACGGCTACCACCGGCGACTCTCGTAGAATCAACTTCCGATGCAATAGCACCACCGGACCTGGTGGTTCCGGTGATATTATTATCGCCCCTTTTTCCTTTTATTTTATTTTTTTTTGAATTTCAAATTTCTTGTTGAATATTAGGAATCACTCATGTTGGAAATTTGAAATCATGGAAATTCATTTTCTTTGGTATATACTTGAATTCTGATTCTGCAGGTGACAATGAGAGCAAGAATGTTCTGGATGCATTTTTCTTGGGAAAGGCATTAGCTGAAGCACTTAATGAGCGTATTGAATCTACTGTTGGGGAGTTTCTGAGTGCATTTGGTAGGCTACAAGCTGAGCAACAGAGACAAATTCAGGATTTCCAGGTACTGTAACTATATAAATGTAGAATCTTTATCAGGTTCATTTTGTCATGATGTGTTCTTGCTATTATTATTATCATTATATATTTCATAGGGTTATTCTATGTTAAGTTCAAATTTAACAATGATTGAGCTAGAAATTATTTCAAAGTTTTGATTGTTTGTTTCAAGATACTAGCATTTTAACAATGATAATTTGTTTTTTTTTTTTTTTTATTGCAAATCTCTTATTTTTGTTGGTGTTGCTCAACAAACATGTGATTACTTGCTGGTATACTTAAAATTGCTTTCTTCATGGGTTTGGATGTGCGTGTACGCAGGTGTGCATAACCCTGAACTCATTGCTTTTTGTGTGAAAGGATGTATAGTTGATACGGATGTATAATCCAGTTTGGTAAATGTAACAGCAGTTTGTTATTTCCCTGATAATGAGGAACAGAAACTTTTATGCAAATCAACATAGTATTCATAGTTTTAGTTTGGACGCATATCCTTGTCATGCACTTCTATTCTATGATTCAACACCCTACGCTACACATGAATGAGACGCCCATCACAGGCTAATTTTTTTAGAGCCACTTGTATTGGTGTGTCCTGTGTCTGTGTTGATCTTCATTGTGTGCAGGAAGATGTGTTGGCAAGAGCCAAAAAAGCTAAGGAAAATGCTGCGCGGGAAGCCGTGGAGGCACAAGGAATAGCTCCCAAGGCTACCAAAGTTGATGCATCAACAGCTTCGCATGGCGTTGACTTGGCTACTTCATCTTCGACCAATGATGTGGTCACTCCTGCAAATTCACCCTCTTCTCCGAATACATATGCTGTCCCTACAAGTCCAGACCCTGCTTCTGGGTCATCGGATGAAGACTGAAGGCTTATTTCATGTTAAATAAATCCTATAATCATTCTGTTTATATGAATGAGTAACAGAGAGAGAGAGCGAGAGAGAGCTGTATCTTTGCAAAATCTTAAATGAAATAATTTATTATGATCTGCATCTTCTCAGGTGCTAAATTACCTTGAAAACCATCGTAGTTACTTGAAGATTAATATTAGAGCAAGTGGAAATTGGAGGCTGTTGACCTCAATTAATTTAATTGCAGATGGACAGAATACATCATTTTGTGAAGTGGGTCGCTGATATAGTCTCATGATCACACTTGAGATGGATTGTGGTCTCATGCGAACAGCTTAAGTTATTATAATGATTTGACTAAAATGTCGTTGGAGTTTGTGAAGAGTGAGCACTTTCTCACTTAAAAAGGAGGGTTGAAATAATCTCAATTCAGAAGCAAGATTTGACAAGAACAAATTTTCAAATTGATTTCACAAATTTTGTGTTAATTGCCCGCATATTTTTCGACCTCAGTTACTCGGCAGGGTATTTGTTAATCTAAAATAAGAAATTCATTAAATTCTCCCGTGAGAGTTGAGCTAATCACTAGACTTCTCTAAACTATTTCGTAGGACTTCGCTTAAGACAGAGACGTCATAAAGTACTGAATGAAATGAATTATAGGCATAGCCCTCTTTGTTCTTCACAAAATTTCCTTGCATCACGAAGAGTTCATTTTTGGATGTAATTGTTGCCCCAAACTCTTAAAAAAAAATTCCTATAAATTGAACACTAACAACAACGTAAACTCACTGTCAAAATGAAAACATTTGCCCCTTTTTTATCTCATGGTTGCGTATACTGTCATTCCTCATCAAATTGAACACCAGATATAGGCACCTCACCAATAATTTGATTATCTTCTTCTCCGCTGCCATCTTCAACATCCATGGCAGAACCCTTTCTTTTCACGTAATCCACTTTAAAGTCGTAGTCATCATCCATTGCATCCACTTTAGCTGCTTTTTTCCTCCTTTTCTTCTCTGCTCGTTTCATTTTTGTATTGAGTATACCTTCTGGTGCATACAACTTCTCATTTTGCTTGCTAGTTGTAGTTTTTGCCCTGGCTTTCTTTGTATCATCTTCATCAGAAGCCATCAGTTGGTCTTCACCATCATCACTCATTTCTTCAGTGTGTCCATCACCTTGAGTTGATGGCTGAGTTTCCACATCTCCCTAATCAGCAAAAAAAGAAGTAGAAATAAATGAAACCAAATCATAAGATTGCTAAATAAGGCCATTCTGGGGACTAATAAATTTTACAACGAAAAAAAAAAAAAAATGAAAACAGCATTTCTAATACCTCTATCATACTTTCATCAAAACTGATAGGACAACTAGGAGGAACTTCAACAGGATTGAAGTCATTAACAGTCTTGAGACTTCCAATGAACGAGGATTCACTGCTATAAACCTCGTCAACACTAAATTCCTTTCCAAGCTCTGAAACGATCTTAGCCTCTGAAGGTTCCTCTTGATTCCTATTTGGAGGCATAGTATAATAGGGAATCTTACCTGAAATACGAAAGACAAATAATTTTGTTTTAAATCATAAGTGGACTTCTCTTTCTTTTACAAATCATTTGTCTTGTATTTGCTTCTACTTATGCACAAAGAAAAGAAAGGAGAGAAACTGCGAAAGTTCCCAGACAGCATACCCTCATTCCAATCATGCAGAACAATTCGAGCAGCAGCTTTAACATCCACAACACCGCCCTTTTTTAGCCTACCCCTGACAGTGGCCACCTTCTGCAGAAAGTCGTCAACCGATTCGAAGTTTGGTGTCTTGTAAAGGGTTACCAACAGTCTGGCTGGACACAGCTTGAGAATCTCTTTCACTGTATTATCCAGAAAGGAAATGTGAATCGATAACATAATCGTAACATAAAAGGCAGGGTTGACAAAACCTCAAAACCAATTCTGAACGTTTCTGGCTAGACAAAAAATACAACAGAAAATCCTTTTACATTATGCAGACAGAGAGAAATAAAAGAATTTGTAACCAAGCACAAACATTTGGGTCATCACTATTTTCAGCTTGGATTATATGGTCAGTGTGTCCTTGACTTTTACGTTCACCTAACACTCATGCTCCCCTGAAAATAATAAACACCATAGTCCATGAGTCCTAAAGTACTATTTGGCACATTAAGTTTCTTATATTATGCACTTTAGTACAAATTTTTTGGGACTAAAAATCTAAATCGCACCAATGTATATTATTTAATGGAAAAAATAAAGTGATAATAACTAATCATGAGAAATTGATATATTCTTCGATATATCAGCATGAAAGAAGCATGTCAGTAAGAATCAAAGATGCAAAAACAGAAAACAATTACTTTCAGCGTAACCACACTTTCTGCGATCTTCATTATAAAAGTGAAGAGGGGGAAGAGAGGGCGCTTGACGGAGGTTTGCTTTGGCCTAAAAAAAGGGCAAATTGGTCTAAAATAGAGCAAAAGACATTTGGAAAATGGTTAAATTACCTGGGCTAACTGGATCATCTAGCTTCTCAATCCTTTTGCAATTACGAAGAGCTACTGATGCATCATTCTCCCCAGACTTGAGCAATACAACACCAGGACAATCTAGCAATTTAACATTCTTGTCTAGCTGAACTTCTTGCATTGATCTTGTTAACCCAGGAGTGGCACCAACATTGACAACATGACATCTCTTCAAGCTGTTAATCAGACTACTCTTACCAACATTAGGCAGGCCAATTACACCAACTGTAATAGACTTTTTAATCTGCATAAGCCAGGGTATGCAACAGATTACCACTTCAGAGACATGATTAAAAATAGATAAAATTCATGGTGCCACACCTTTACATGTAAGAAAGTTCAAAACAGCAGTAAATCCAGTAATTAAGAGAAAACATCCAGAAAACATACAATCGTATATTAAATACATAGAGGTTTAGCATCCCCACACAAAAATAATGAAATAGAATAGCTCAACATACATCGTGACTTCTTGAGTAATTTTTCAGCAATTTTATAAGGGTTTCCGCTCCGAGACAATCACTTGTTTGCAGAAGATTGCTGGTCTTTGCTGCTTTTTTGGAAGACTTCCATCCTAAGTTTGATCTCTGCTCTTGGGTACTACACTTGAAGGCAACTGCAGGCAATTCTTCTCTAAGATATTTTAACCATTTTTCAACAGCTTCTCGAGGGACGAGATCTGCATGCACAAATAAAGTCAGACAACATGATATCGAAGAAGTTAAGAGAACTAATGGAGCATTCCACAATATCCCCCATGATGCAATCAATAAATTTACGTAGCAACATGAAAACATAATGATATTTGTTAGAGAGACAAGGACGAGTGAGTGCGGTAGAGAGATTACCAATTTTATTCAGAAGCAACACTAGTCGCTTATCATGACTTGATTTCGTAACCATCTTTTCCATATCAACACAACGAGTACCGAGAGGATCTCGGGCATCGAGGACTTCCAATATGACATCTGATTCTTCAATAACTTTAACTAAATCCTTGTAGAATGCCCTATCTGAATTATCTGCATGAAAAACAAAATATTTTAGTATAAATTAGAATGAAATGTGTAATCATCTTCAAGACTTTCCATGCAGAACACATCTTCCAGTTATGTATCAGCATACCCCGGCTTCTGGCAATTCCACCAAAATCACTATCGTCATTTTGCCCATCAAAATTCTGTTCTTTTGCTGAAGTTACATCAGCCAACTTAGAGATATCATCATCCTCGAGCAATCCCAACTTCCTCTTTTGAGCCTGCAAAGGCATATGAATATCTATTACCAATAAGGCACCTAAGATCTAGGACAACAATAGCAATCCTTGCGGCTATACAGCAGAAATGTTAAAGAATATAGAAAATATCCTAAATACATAGAGTCATATATATCAGGAAAATAAACACTTTTCTCTTTAAATCAAACCAGTCTCCCTCTTTCAAACTGAAGCTATAAAATTCAGATTCATAAGACTGATGCCCATCTTCCAGAAGATAAAAGCTATGAGAATAGAACACAACAACAAAATCTATTATTAAATACACTAATTGGACATAACAAGGAACACCAATAACTAAACAAACTGAATCAATACCCTCTCTTTGCGGGCAGCTTTCTTTTGCTCCAATTCCTCAAGAGCACGAGCCCGCCTAGCTTCAAGAGCCTTGAGCTCCTGTTCCTTAAAAGGCCAGTCATTAGGAATACCCGGATCCTTCTCAACCTTGCGTCTATGCTTCAATCCTAGCTTCTTCGCTTCCTTAGCCTTCTTTTTATGATGCTCCTTGACCTTCCTCAAAACCTTATACTTCTGCTTTAATGTTACTCTCTTACTCTTACTCTCTGAAAATCACATTACCCAAAAAAAAAAAAAAAACTCAATACCCAGTAAATAGAATTGCAATTAGAGAAATAGGTTTTGCTCACTTTTGCTCTTCTTCACCATATTTAGTTGTATTTGTTCCTGAAATTACAATCAAATCAAGAAACCATAAATTCAGTAGAAAACAGAGAACTGCAATTTGTAAAAGAAAGTTAGCAGAAGAATGAAATATATATAGAGAGAGAAAGAGAGAGAGAGAATTACCTGAACCAGATTAGGGTTTTATTCTTAACAGAGGGGAAAAAAAATGGAAGGAGACGACTAGTTAATGGCTATCGGCTTTTTAGGGTTTTTGGAAGGGGACAGACAGGACGTAATCAAGTTTCGGTGCTTCATGGTATGTATACGGATGATCCGATTTTTCGACCCATTTGAAAAAACATGGGCTCGAGTAAGCCCAAGCTGAAAAGTAACTAAAAGTCTGCTAAAGCAAGACCAAGATGAATAGAAATTAAAAAAAAAAAAAAAAAATACGCCATATACTCAATTTTTAATTTTTTTAAAAAATATCCTTTTATCTTTTTAAATTTTAAAAATACTTATTTTTTAGTATACTTATAATATATATTTGATATATTTATAATACATTTATGATATGATATACATAAGATATACGAAGTATATTTTTAAAATAAAAAATTTAATAAAATATATTTTAAAAAAAGACATATATAAGAATATATATATATATATATATATATATATATATATATATATTTTAAATTTGTGTGAAAATTCCAAAAAAAAAAAATTACTATATATATGAGCTGAAGTAAGGCAAAAAAGCTAAAAATGTCTAAAAAAGATAATTGGGGTGAGAGAGGCTCGAACTCTCGACCTCAGGATAACTCAGAAGCTATGAGACCTACGCGCTAGCCAACTGCGCCACCACCCCTTGATGTTTTTGCTCACGTCATAAATATATATTAAAACTTATGATTGACTGTTTTGTTCAATTTTAAATATTATCTGAATTTTATTCAAGGGATTTGATGATATATCAATTTCTTCAATTCTAATTTATTAATACCATAATTAATTAATTTTTAATATTTATAGTTGATAGTCATTTTTTTTTGAATGATAAAAAAAAATTATCAATTGTTATTTAGAATATCAACAAGTCACTTTCTAAAAATAAAGAGATATTTATAATAATTATATAATAACAATATTTTATACTTGTTCTTTATTAAATTAAGTTTCTAATAGACATTAATGAGTTAGTGAGAAAAATGGAAGTATTTAGTCACTCTCCACAAACATAGAGAACCAAATATTAAATTTATGAAAAATTATTAGGTAGATTGAGTTTACCACGTCACTCATAGACTAAACCAATAGAAATATGATGCGTCAATTAATGATGCCAAATCACTTATAAACTAATCCAATAGAAATAAGCCAAATCAAATAATGATGCTATAATTTATAAGTGATTTGGCATCATTAATTGACGTATCATATTTCTATTGGTTTAGTTTATGAGTAATGTGATAGACTCAGTCTATCTAAAAATTTCTCTAAATTTATTATTTAGTATCAATTGTTGCTTTAAATATTATACATAATCTAATTTTATTTGTATTTTACATCTAAAAATATTGTTCTATTGACTCCTCCATTACAAATATAAATATTTTAAAAATAAAATATATGTCAATACCCGCCATTTGGAAATATTGAACAACAGGGCCATTATTTATATCAACATGAATAATTATATACAGAAAAAATAAAGAGGATTAAATTAAATTCTAATATACTTTTAAGATTACATATGTTAATTATATATAATTAGCCCTTTTTGTCTCTCTTAGGCCAGTTATCAATTCAGATCGAGTTCGAGTTCAATCTGTCCATTATAGGCAAAATATTTTGTAAATTATATTTAGAGCAACAGATAAAATTGCAACAATATATTGAATATTTGAACTTGTTTGAGTTTATTTTAATTGAATTCCTATAAATTTGAGTGAGTTCGGGTCGGTCGGATAATATATTGAAAAATATTTATATTAGTTTAAAGTTTGGATTTTATTTGTATAAACCATACATCTTTTATGTTGTAAAAAATATAATAAATAATTGTATTGGTTATGGCATTTTTATTTTTTCCAATATATTAGAATAAAATTATATTAAAGCTGTTTATTATATTTGAATTTTAAAATGAAAATAATATATGGTTTTTAAATAATAATTTTTAACACAATTGATCAGGCTTGATCAATGTGAAAAAGGAATAGGTTGGATTTTCTCTTCTTGGACCTAAGTCTGATGCCTACGAAGGAGAAGAAAAAGGATCAGAGAGGAGTCAGGCCTTTTGCCTGACTTTAACCCTCCGACGATCAAGTTAGTCCTTTCTTCAGAGTATTTTAGTGAAAGAAAAGGGATGAGAGAATGCAGAATTTCCACTACCTGTGCTTAGGCCTTTCTTTCCCTTTTGTATGATTTCCGGGTTAGGTACGTCTGACACCTTTTCTTTTGAGGAAGGATATCCTCTGTCATTCAACCATGTTGGTTAGTAAAAGTTGGTAGCAGGCGCATGTCCCCTGTCCCATCCCTAGGGATGTCTGGTAATGGGGGTGTCAGGGCATGGTGCAGATTTTCTAAGGACTGATCCTCCTGCTGGATGACTGGACATGTCATCAGAGGGCTTCGGCCCTTACTTGCTCAGCAAGTCATCCGGCTGGCGAAGGAGGGGAGTAGCATCTAGTCCGAAGGCCTTTGGACTTGGATCGTTCGAGGGTCCGACTAATGGGCCTTGTTTCCGTTTATCATAGTCTCTGAAGGCTTTGCAATGGGCTTGGGCTACAGGAGGGTCCAAGCCTTTCTTAAGAGTCACTTTCATCCCTCATCAGGGGCCCCCCTGTTTTATTAAGGAGAGAGCAAAAAGTTGAACCTTAATAAAACAGCTTCGTACCCTGGTATCCTTATCTTCTGAGGTCTTTCGATCGAAGAGAACTGCTTTCGCTTTGAATGACGAAGAGGTCATTTCGTTTCCTTGTCTTAGGAGAGGCTTTCGTTTTGCTAAGGGGGCTTCGTCCGATCTAGGCATTCACTTCATCTTCTCGAAGGATAGCCTTCGTCTGATCGAAGGGATCAGAGGTGCTAGGAACCGTCAGCATTCTAGACAGTCTTTGTAGGGTAGATGGAAGGTCACACAGCCATTGAATGCATGCACAACTGACAAGGATAAGCATTGAATGCCAAAACGCGCATTGAATGCACGTCTCCTCGTTCTCCCCATTCTTCCACGTGTCGCAGGAGACGGTTAAGTTTTCCATAGATTTTAAATTTTGAACGTCCATTTAATGCCTCCACTTATTACTGTGGCAATTACCGAGGACGCTCTCAGTATATATATTCCTTTGCCTTCCCATATCCAGAACTTCTTGCTTATTCTCTCGAATCTCCTATTTTTTGTAGTTTTCCCATATCTGTTCTTTGGCATTTGCTTCCCTTTCTTATTTCGTTCCAATGGCCCCCAGAAAAGAAAACATTCCCCGTAGGGACCAAGTGAGCTCCTCCCATTACCAAAAGATACTGGAGGAGGAATGGGGGGAGATAGCCCCTATTGCAAAAACTTCTGAATTTTTGGCCTTCAGCCAGAACTTAGAAGGCAGCACTCAGTTCATATTCCGCCGGGCTGAGGCTCACGAGAGGGTTTACTCCAGCGACCCCAAAGCTGCTCTACCTAAAGACAACCGGCACTATATTATTTTCTACCACCAGCTGGAAGCTGTATTCTTTTTCCTCCTACGAAGTTCAAAGTTGAATGCTTCAACTACTTCAAAGTAAATCCAATGATGCTAACCCCGAACTCCATAAGGGACATGCACGTCTTCGAAGTTCTCTACTTTGCTCACGGCATTCGTCCTTCTGCTCGCTTGTTTCAATGCTTTTACAGGATCCAGAGCGCGCAGAGGTCACCGGGGGTTTACATGACTTCTGCCAGACCTCGCCGGAGCCTTTTCTTTGGTAAAGAGAACAAGTTGAAGGACTGGAGAGGCAAGTTCGGGTTGATAGAGGTCACTGACGACCTCGGCGATAAATCCCCTGGATTTGGTTTCCCTGGCCATTTCCTGCATCCCACTAAAGGCCTTACTGAGTGGCCTGAGAGGCTGTCCACTGAGGAGAAATCGAACCTCAGGACCTTGGTCCATCAGAGTTATACTTATAACTCTGAAAAGATGATTGCCTCCTTCTATGCGGAGGACGAGCACGGCCTTCCAACTCCTAGACTTTTGCTGAAAGATATAAGAGGTAACTCTGCTCCTCACTTGCTATAGGTTTAATTGACTGTGGAGTATTGATCTTGTTGTTGCTGTGTTTGTTATTTCGATTGCAGTGGAGGCCAAGGATCCTACACATTATCAGGATATCATGAAGGAAATAGAAGGGGTTTCTCCAAGACCCTTCAGTGAAGATGCTGAGCTTCCTATTCTTGACCTCAAGACGAGGAAGTTCCATTTGGGCTCCTCCTCCGCCCTGCAGTCTTCGTCGGCGAAGCTTCGTAAGGATAAGCCGATGAAGCCTATCTCCGCTGGATCCGGTTCAGCTGTTGGATCAGAAGGGGCCCAGGTGAGTGTGGCCAGTGCGAAGTCCATTTGAATAATTTGAAGGCGACTTGTTAAGGCTTCTGATCGCTCTATTCCTGTTGTGCAAAGAGGTACTCCTCCGCTTCAAGCTGCACCCATTGCTGCAAGGCCTGCTCCTCAGAGGGGCATCTCAATCTCAGGGCTTTCTGAGGCTTCCATTCCTCCACCTCCACCTCCTCCAGCGGGTGATAAAGGGAAGGGATCGTTCGTACCCCGTCCGCCCAAGCTGAAAATAAAAGGGCCCCCCGTCCCCAATGTTCTTGACCTAATTGCTCACTCTTCTCGGGAGGCGGAGCAACTGGCGGACTTGGAGAAGGCTCTGACAGACATTACTAATGCTGAATTTGAGGCCCGTTTGAAAAACCTGGTGGATGACTTAAGTGCCCCTATGGCTGAAGCTGGGACAGATAACTTTTCTTCTCCCCCATCACCTTCATCATATAAAAACCCTCGCATTATCCGAGGGACATATCTGAGATGGTCAAAGGAGGTCATACCAGGGAGATCTCCTAGTGCCGAGGAGGTCGAAGCCTGGGAGAAGTATATTGAGGAGCAAAGGATTTCATATCCTGACTTTGCGACCCTCAGGAGACTTTGTCCTTCCCCAGTTAATACTGCGGCCGAAGGGGAGGCCTTCGTTTCAAGAAACAGAGGCAACTTCTTGCCTTCTTATTATCATTTACTTCTTCTTGTGTCTTTATCTGCTGATTTGAAGGTGTAAATGCTTTTGCTCTTGTACTTTGCAGTTTTTGTGGGCGAAGCGGATGCCCCTGCTTAGGAGCCTTTCCTGGAGGCTTCGTTCGCACCTGTCATGGTTTCTTCTGGAGCCAGCGAACCATTTTCTTCAGCTGCTGTTCCGCTGGCGGCTGATCAGGGGGCTGCTGTTGCTGCACTCGACGAAGCATTTCCTTCAGTTGTTGCTTCGTCTGGGGTCATGCCAGAGGCTGTTGTTACTGTCGAAGGTGTCTCCTCTTTTCATCCCCCTAAGAGGAAATTAACAGTGGGGGAGTTCCTTCGTCGCAAGAGGCCACTGGCGGTAACTTCAACCACCCCCGTTCCGGAAGCTCGCTCTGCTTCAGAGACTCCTTCACATGGGACGGATGTAGGAGTGTCAGCTCCTCCACAGGGGATAATAAAGGAGGCTTCTCCGCCAAGCAAGAGGCCGCGAATCGAAGAGCCAGCAGAGATTGTAGTAGTGGATTCACCTCCGCTCGGAGGAGTCGAGGCATCTGCTGGTCCTCCTTCTTCCATTGCTCTCACCACTACAGTCTTGGCCCCTGTGCCTTTCCTGCGTCCGGCCCCTAGGCCTCTTTTCGGGTCTGTGGAGGATACTCTTGCCAGGCAAGAGACTTTGCTAGAGAAGGTAAATTCATTACTCATTTGAGTTGTGACCGTTTAGCACATTGTCTAATCATTGTTGTTTGTTGCAGGCGCTTCTAGATTCTAAAATTTTAAAGACTGATTTCGGTCTTCTGAGGGATCATTATGAAGAAGCCCAGCAGGCGGCGGAGGACAGGTTGGGATTATGTTCCCGTCTGGAGGAAGAACTGGCTTCTGCGAAGGCAAAGGCTGAGGAGGCCATGGAACAATCCAGGGCCCATGAAGAGGCTCGTTCGAAGGCCAAAGGAGAGGTTAATGCCTTAACTGCGGCAGTGGCATCAAAGGACAAAGTCATTGCCGATCTCAACGTGCAACTGGACAAGTTGAAGAGTGCTAATAAAGAGCTTGCCCGAGAGGCCGAAGAGGTTCCTAGTCTTCGAGAACTCTTGAAGAAGACTCAACAGGAACTTCGAGTCTCAGAATTTGGATACACACAAGCCACTACTCGGGCTCAAGTTGCACTTGAGAAGGCTAATAAGGCCGAAGAAGGTCGGCGAAGGGCTGTGAGGGATTTTATGCAGTCTAAGAGCTTCGATGACATCATCACATACCACACCTATAAGGTAGCAGCCGAGTATTATAACAATGCTCTCCGTGACGCAGTGGAGCATTTTCCTGATGTACTGCAAGTGGTATCTGAATTGGATGCTGCTAAAGAACCTCCGGCGCCAGACCTTTTAGAGTTCCAAGATCCCATTCTTGAGGGGGATGAAGGCCTCTTACGACCCGAAGACTTCCCAGCTTGGGATAAAGATGGACTCGCTTTGTCTCCCATTCCCGAAGTTTCTAGCGGGGGCAAAGGGGATGCAGACGAAGGACCTCCTTCTGGGATGGGTCTTGCCTCAGCCGAAGCTCTATCTGTCATTCAGCCAGATCCTTCAAATGACCAGCCTCTGCCATCTTCTGTAGCAGTGGTTCCTCCAGGCGATCCTCCGCCTTAGACATTTTTTACATTCTTTTGTACTTCATTCTTTTGTAATTCTTTTGTATTTCATTCTTTTGTAAATAAATGTAATACATTTACTTTCATGAATAATACAGTTATTATGCTTCTGCTTTTGCGTATGCTTTACTTGTAGTCCAACAAGCCTTTGTGCAATGCCTTAGCGAAGTTTCCATTCCAATAGGAGTTTAAGCACTTTCACCTTCTCCTCCTATTAGATTTTCTTAGCTTTGTGCCTAGATTTACTAGGACTTAGGCTCTTCCTTAGGAAAGTTCTTCCCGCTCTTGGCGAGGCTTCATGCCTAGATTTACTAGGTCTTAGGCTTTCCCTTAGGAAAGTTCTTCCCGCTCTTGGCGAGGCTTCGTGCCTAGATTTACTAGGGCTTAGGCTTCCCCTTAGGAAAGTTCTTCCCGCTCTTGGCGAGGCTTCGTGCCTAGATTTACTAGGGCTTAGGCTTCCCCTTAGGAAAGTTCTTCCCGCTCTTGGCGAGACTTCGTGCCTAGATTTACTAGGGCTTAGGCTTCCCCTTAGGAAAGTTCTTCCCGCTCTTGGCGAGGCTTCGTGCCTAGATTTACTAGGGCTTAGGCTTCCCCTTAGGAAAGTTCTTCCCGCTCTTGGCGAGGCTTCGTGCCTAGATTTACTTGGGCTTAGGCTTCCCCTTAGGAAAGTTTTTCCCGCTCTTGGCGAGGCTTCGTGCCTTTACTAGGGCTTAGGCTTCCCCTTAGGAAAGTTCTTCCCGCTCTTGGCGAGGCTTCGTGCCTAGATTTACTAGGGCTTAGGCTTCCCCTTAGGAAAGTTTTTCCCGCTCTTGGCGAGGCTTCGTGCCTAGATTTACTAGGTCTTAGGCTTCCCCTTAGGAAAGTTCTTCCCGCTCTTGGCGAGGCTTCGTGCCTAGATTTACTAGGGCTTAGGCTTCCCCTTAGGAAAGTTCTTCCCGCTCTTGGCGAGGCTTCGTGCCTAGATTTACTAGGTCTTAGACTTTCCCTTAGGAAAGTTCTTCCCGCTCTTGGCGAGGCTTCGTTAGTGCGAATGGAGACAATTTGAGGCAAACAACGTTTTTGTTATTGTTATTGATAATACATTTGAGGTGCTGGATGTTCCATGTATGAGGAATTTCCACTCCCTTTAGGGTTATAAGTTTGTAAGTGCTAGGACTTAGGACTCTTTTTACTTGGAAAGGTCCTTCCCACGTGGGTGCAAGCTTGCCTGTGCCTTCACGTTTGCCTATAGCCTCTAAAAATCTCATTACTAGATCCCCTTCGCCGAACACTCTGTGCTTTACTTTCTTGTTGAAATGATTAGCAGCTCTTTGCTTGTAATTAGCCATTTGAATGCTGGCCGATTCTCTGAGTTCCTCTAGGAGATCGAGATTGATTCTTCTGGCTTGATCATTGTGTCTGTCTTTGCAATAATTGATCCTTCCACTAAGGAGGCCTATATCCACTAGAATTACTGCTTCTGTGCCATAGGTCAGGCTGAATGGAGTCTTTCCGGTGGGTTGCCTAGGAGTAGTTCTGTATGCCCATAGGATATGGTGTAGTTCGTCTGCCCAGCTTCGACCATATCCTTCCAATCTCCGCTTCAGGCCTTATAGAATAGTCTGATTTGTTACCTCCGTCTGGCCATTTGTTTGAGGATGGGCTACTGATGAGAAATGTTGTTTGATCTGAAGCCCTGAACAAAAGGACCTGACTTTAGCATTATCGAACTGTTTGCCATTGTCGCTAATGAGCTGATAGGGAATGCCGAATCTGCACACTATGTTCTGCCATAAGAAGTTGATCACCTTTTCTGCAGTGATAGTGGCTAAAGGTTCGGCTTCCACCCACTTGTTGAAGTACTCCACTGCTACTAGGAGAAACTTTCTTTGACCTGATGCTGCGGGGAAGGGTCCGACTATGTCTACCCCCCACTTAGCGAAGGGCCATGCACTGGAAATAGAGACCTGCTCTGCTGCTGGAACATGTTTTCCACTGTCAAATTTTTGGTAGGAGGGGCACTTTTTAACAAATGTCACGGCTTCGTCTTTCATCCTCGGCCAGTAGTACCCTTGCCTATTCGCCTTAGCTGCCAGCGCTTTTCTGCCTATGTGCATTCCACAGGATCCTTCGTGTATCTCCTGAAGGACGTACTCGGCTTCATTGGGCCTTACGCATCTTAGCCAGGGCAATGAATAAGCTCTTTTGTATAAGGTTTCGTTGTTCAAGGAGAAATGAGCACTTCTTCGCTTGACCTTTTTGGCTTCTTGGGCATCTTCAGGCAGTTCTCCCTTTTCCAAGTAAGACTTGATGGGGTCTATCCGGTATGGCTCTTCTTCGATCTCCATAACTTCATCTCCTTCGGCAATGCTGGAGGAGGCCAATGTGCCCAAATAGATTTTTTGAGGGAGTTCGACTGGACGAGAGGCGGCCAATTTGCTGAGACTATCTGCTCTGCAATTCCTTTCTCTGGGGATCTTTTGAAAGAACAGCCTGACTCCTCTGTCCTTCATTCTCTGAACTAACTCTTTCATTTTTTGCAAATACTTGGCCATGGCCGGCTCCTTTGCCTCAAATTCTCCTTCTATTTGCTCGATCACCAATTGCGAATCACTATACACCGTGAGTTATTCTATGCGAAGGCAATCAGCGAAGAGCAATCCTTGGATCACTGCTTCATATTCTGCAGTGTTATTGGTGGCTTCAAAATTCAGTCCCAAAGCATACTCCAGTGAAAATCCTTGAGCACTTCTAAGTATGATGCCCACACCATTTCCTTCTTTGCTGCTAGCACCATCTACAAAGAGTTCCCACTGAAGGTTCGGTAGCGTTATTGATGAGTGTCTTTCCCCAGGGGTTTGGTCTTCTCCCCTCTCTTTAGTGCCAAAGGAGCATTCAGAAATAAAGTCCGCCACTGCTTGAGCTTTAATTGCTGACCTGACCCTGTACTGCAAACCGTGCTGACCTAATTCCACAGACCAACATAACATTCTTCCCGACGTTTTCGGTCTATGAAGTACCTTCTGTAAGGGTTGATCTGTCACAACCACTCCTTAGTGTGATTGTAAGTATATTTTATAATTTCGGCAAGAGAGCACTAAAGTATAGGCCAGCTTTTCTATCGGAGAGTAATTCAACTCTGCCCCTTGTAGGACTTTACTGAAGTAATAAATGGGCTTCTAGACCTTTCCTTCCTCCCTGATCAGCACCGAACTGATCGCTTGGTCTGAAGCGGATAAGTAGATTAGTACTTCTTCACCCGGCAAAGGCCTACTCAGAATGTGCTCCGAGCTTAGGAAGGCCTTGAGCTCTTCAAATGCCCTCTGGCACTCCTCTGTCCATTCGAACGTCTCTGACTTTCTCAACTTCTTAAAGAAAGGGAGATACCTCTCAGCAGATTTAGACATGAACCTATTCAATGCGGCAATTCGCCCTATCAGCCTCTGAACGTCCTTCACGCTCTTCGGAGGTTCCATGTTTAAGATGGCCTTGACCTTGTCAGGATTGGGCTCAATTCCCCTTTCGCTCACCATGCAGCCTAAGAACTTGCCTCCTTAGATGAAGAATGCACACTTATCCGGGTTAAGCTTCATCCCATACTCTTCCATTATTGCCAATACTTCGGCCAAGTCATGGACATGGTCCTCAAAGTTTCTGCTTTTCACAATCATGTCATCCACGTATGCTTCCAAGTTTCTGCCTAATTGATCTTTAAACATTCTATTAACTAGGCGTTGATACGTGGCTCCGGCATTTTTCAAGCCGAAGGGCATAGACACATAGCAATATGTGCCCTTCTCTGTTATGAATGAAGTCTTTTCCTCATCCTCCGAGTGCATTCTAATATGATGATATCCTTGCTTAGCGTCTAAGGATGACAAAAATCCATACCCAGCCGTCGAATCCACCAGTTTATCAATCATGGGCAATGGAAAAGAGTCTTTTGGGCAAGCTTTATTCAAATCCATGAAGTCTACGTACATCCAAAAGGTCCCATTCGCCTTCTTGACTAGAACCACGTTCGCTAGCCATTCCGGATATTGCACTTCCCTGATAAATTTTGCCTCTAGGAGCTTGTCTATTTCCCGATCAATGACCGCTTGCCGCTCTGATCCGAAGCATCTCTTTTTCTGCTTGACTGGTCTGCAGGTGGGATCTACGTTCAACTGGTGCATTATCACTTCGGGTTTTACCCCTCCCATTTCTGCCGAAGACCAGGCAAAACTGTGGACATGCTCCTTCAGGAACTGGTGAGTGAACGACTTCTGCTCACTTTCTAACGAAGAGTTGACCATCAAGAACTCTTCGGGCTCTCTTCCAACCGTTACCTTTTCCAGCTTATCCACAGGCTCGGTTCTTTTCTCAGAAGTAACAGTTTCAACTGCAGCTACCTTCTCTGCAGCAACTTCGTCCTTTCTTATCTTTTTATTTCTCTTCCTTTCTGCTTCTTCGTCTTGACTGCCATAGACATGAAACACTTCGCCATTGGGCTTTGGGATCGTCATCCTCAAGTGTATGATATTTGTCAAAGCGTCCAGGTCATATAGCAATGGCCTGCCCATCAAGACGTTATATGCCAAATGTGTCCTGATGATAACAAATGTGGCCATGGTAGTAACATTTTCGAGGGCGGTGCTAACTGTGAAGGGTAGTTTTGCCACTCCAATCGATGGGATCTCCGTTCCATCCAAAGTGCGAACTGGATTTCCCACTTCTTCCAAATCTCCCTCCTTGAGACCCATCTTTAAATATGCTTCCCTCGTCATCAGATTGCCCGAACTTCCTTCGTCAACCAGGATCCTTTTAACTACATAATTGACTATAATCGCTTGAATCACCAATGGATCAGTGTGAGGGGTGCAAAGGGTACTTCCATCTGGCCTCTCTAGTCAATTTCCCCCTCTTCCACGATAAATGTATTCAGGCCTTTCGCTCCGCCTTCCCAAGGCCTTCGCACGATTTTTGCTTTCACTAGCTTCGCCTGGCCCTCCTGTAATATAATGAATGGTCCCTGCCGGACCATCATTTACTCTTCCTGAGTGTCTTTCTTTATCTTCGCTAGGGCCAGCTCTGCCTGATTCTTCTCTTCTTATGAATTTCCTCAAGTAGCCCTGTTTGATCAACCTTTCGATCTCCTCCATCAATTGCCTACAATCATTGGTATTATGACCATGAGTATCATGAAAGAGGCAGTATTTGTTCTGATCTCTTTTTTCTGGAGGAGTAACCATTGGTTTGGGGCGAGCCCATATATTTTGCTCTTTGAAAGTTACAAAGACTTCGGCTGGACTGGCATTGAGGGGGTTGAATTTGCTGGGGTTGAAACTGGATCGTGATTGGTTATTTCTTCCCCTCCTTCGTCCGCCAGTCGGCTTCTTGTCTTGCTTTTCTTCCGCCTTCTTCTCTCGCTTTGCCTTCGGCTCTTCCCTAGGAATGATCTCCATTCCTCTCCGCTTTGCCATCTGGTTGAAGGCTAGAGCGTCATCTTACCGTACATACTTTTGGGCCAATGCCATTGCATCCTCCAGGGTACGAGGAGCATGACGGCAAAGGGCTTTGAGAAAATCCGTGTGAGAGGTTCCATTCTGCAACGCTTCCACTGCTCGAGCTTGGCCCAAGTGTGTCACTTTCAACGCTTCTCGATTGAATTGAGCCATGTAATCCCTTAAGGACTCATTCTCCCTTTGCACCACCGTTTCCAAATACTGAGTTTTTCGCTCCACCGGAATACTAGAAGCGAATCGGTGCATAAAGGATCTGGCCAGCTCCATGAAAGAACGGATACTTCCCTCTTCTAAGCTATCAAACCATCTCGTTGCAACTCCTTCCAAGGATCCCCTAAACGCTCTACATAAAGCCTCATCATCCGCCGTCTGCAATTCTACTGCATGCTTGTAGTCCATGACATGGACCCTAGGATCGGTTTCCCCATTATACTTTTTCAACACCGGCGATTTAAACTTGCTGGGCATAACGTATTCCCTGATGGATCTGGTAAAAGGAGACTTCAGGGTGAGCTTTAGGGTGGTATCCATGGTTTTCCTGTCATAACCTTGATTCATCTCTTCTAAAAACTTATTCACCACATCTCTCACCTCCTCTTCCTTCTTTTTGCGGCTGTTGCCACTAACTGGTGATCTTCTGCTTCGAACCCTCGAGGGGTGACTAGTAACAGAATATTCCCATCTATCATGTTCTCTTCCTCTCGGGCTTTCTCTTTCCGTACTTTGGTTCTTTGTACTCACACTTCCCCTTATTCCTTCCTTCGCCCTGTTCCGTATTATTTGCATGAAAATTTTTTTCATGCAAAAACTTACGTTCACTGTCGGGGAGCAAAGCTTGCGTACTCCCTTCTTCTTCAGTCGAACTCTCCTCTCCTCCATGATACTCTTCCGTCCTCCCCTCCACATTTCCACCCAAGTGGACCAGTTGTTCTTCATTAACCCCTGGGGAAGGTCGAACCCCTGGGGCTCCCTGGGATTGCTTCTCATACTCCAGGGTTCGAGCAATATTCCTTCTCAGGGTAGCTTCTGAAACAGCGACAAGGGTCTGTGCCTGGGGAGTCTATTGCTGGGAGCTCCTTACAAAAGCAGCTATAGTATTAATAAACTGCAATGCAGGAGCTAAGTCTGAATTTGGAAGGCTCAGAGGGGTTTGGCTAGACCCAACTGTGTTTTGTTGAGAGATAAGGAGCTGGAGGGACGTGTTTAGGTCAATCGGAGTTGCTAGAGGAGGATCAGTAGGTGTTAGAAGGGAATGTCTAGGATTTGAGGGAGTTGAAGATTCGGGATCATCATGGTTCGTCATTATGGTAATCTTCTTTCACAGGCAAATGAAAGTAAAATGCAAAGTTGAGAAAAAGATCAGCTCACGTTTCCCACAGACGGCGCTAATTTGATCAGGCTTGATCAATATGAAGAAGGAATGGGCTGGATCTTCTTTTCTTGGACCCAAGTCTGATACCTGCGAAGGAGAAGAAAAAGGATCAGAGAGGAGCCAGGCCTTTTGCCTGGCTTTAACCCTCCGACGATCAAGTTAGTCCTTTCTTCAGAGTATTTTAGTGAAAGAAAAGGGATGAGAGAATGCAAAGTTTCCACTACCTGTGCTTAGACTTTTCTTTCCCTTTTGTATGATTTCCGGGTTAGGTACGTCTGACACCTTTTCTTTTGAGGAAGGACATCCTCTGTCATTCGACCATGCTGGTTGGTGAAAGTTGGTAGCAGGCGCATGTCCCCTATCCCATCCCTAGGGATGTCTGGTAATGGGGGTGTCAGGGCATGGTGTAGATTGTCTAAGGACTGATCCTCCTGCTGGATGACTGGACATGTCATCAGAGGGTTTCGGCCCTTACTTGCTCAGCAAGTCATCCGGCTGGCGAAGGAGGGGAGTAGCATCTAGTCCAAAGGCCTTTGGACTTGGATCGTTCGAGGGTCCGGCCAATGGGCCCTGTTTCCGTTTATCATAGTCTCTGAAGGCTTTGCAATGGGCTTGGGCTACAGGAGGGTCCAAGCCTCTCTTGAGAGTCACTTTCATCCCTCATCAACAATATTATTTAAATTTTTCATAGCCATATGAGTTTACGTAACAAGTGAAACTTAATTAATAAAAAAATATTATATAATATACAAAAAGTCAAAAAAATGTATTTTATAAAAAATTTCAGCCCTCCCAATGAAACGAGTCTAAGTTCATTTTTGCTTGAGGTCGTAAATAGGACTAAAAGAGCTAGTGAGCATGGACCAACTCTTGTAATTTTTTTTTAATGTAGAGAAGGGCAAAGCCGAAGAACAACAAACCAAAAAACCAGAGGCACCAAGCCTAAGAATTAAGCAACTGAACCTAAGGCACTACACCTCTTTGCTCAAGAAACACCAAGGAAATCCGCTACAACTGCTTGACATCACCAGGCATAACTTGAACTTCATGCATGCTCATCGAATGTTTAAGAGCAAGATTAGCCAACCTGTCGGCAACTTGGTTGACTTCTCTTAAAATATGAGATACCTGAACATCCCACTTCTTTCTCAGGAAATCCAAGCAAGCAAAAACCAGATTAGCATGCACACCATCACATTGAGATTGATTATTAAGCCAAGCAGCAACCACAAAAGAGTCTACCTCAACCATCAGATTCCGATATCCATATCCCCAAGCTAAAGCAAGCTACCCATAGTTTATGCCCCAACAACATTACAATTGCCAATGTTTATCATAAATATATATATTTTTTTAAGTTATTGATGAGTCACTTAAGTTAATTCATGTGGATGGTGACTTATCAATTTTGGATGATGTGGAATCCAACTGCCTAGCTGAGTTAGTAAGTCTCTTTTGTATGGCAATCCACATTAATATCTCATGCTTGAATTCTGATAAATAATTATTAAGTAAAATGATTTTGAAAATTTTAGTATTTTCTAATAAAAAAATTTTCTTTATTTGATCACATTGAAAAAATCACTAAAATTTAATGATTTTTGAGGTATTTACCTTAATAAATTAGTTCGGATATTCGTATTTTTGGTACAATTTGGACTTGTAAAATGTAGAACGGATCTCACAAATATTTAAAAAAATTCATAATCATTTGATAAGGACCAAAATGCATCCTCTATAAGATATCCCTATTTTCTCATATATATATATATGTGAAAATAGGGATATATATATATATATATATATAAATGTATTACTTCATAATATATTTATTATTCCATTTATCTCTTTTTATACTCTCTCTCTCTCAAATCATTACTGATTTTGATATTAGAAACTCTCTTGAATCTCTGATCATGTCTTTTCCCTATGCAAGTCTCATGGACTCCTTTAACACATAATGAGGCAATTCTAGACTCATCGAATTAGTGTCGTTTGTGGATAATGATACAAAAAAGTCATTTTTCTACCTTCCATTTTCACCGAATTAATATTTTCAGCCATTAATAATTTTTCCAGCATCAAATCCTTCATCTTCAGCCAATAAACAAAAACCTCAATAATAAAATAATAATAATAAAAAATAAACATAAAATGAGATCGAAGAGAGAGGACAAAGAAACTTATTGTCATATACGATCTACGTCCTTCTGGCCGGTTATGGCCTACACCGACCAACCCATTGTGAAGCCTAGTTGTCGGCGACTTTAGGAGAGGTAACAGCAACTCAAACCATCGACAGACGGTGTTGAATGCCCGAGGAGAAGCTCTACTGGCATTGCCACCTTCTGATGCATTTTTCATTCGATTATGGCATCGGTTTTTGTCCATTTTGGTACAACTGGACTTTTTGTCCAAAGAGCTTTCTGTTGATACCAAATTCACCCCTAGAAGCTCGTCAGAGGAGGAGATAAAAAAAAATGGGTTGCCGAAACTTTTCATGCCATTTTCGCCCAAACAGAGAACATTAGTAGCTGGTGAAGCACAAATCTAGACTCTTGACATCAAAATGATCGTGGTGGTATATTTTCATAGCCAAAGCCTAGCCGCTAGTCAATCACTAGATTTCGACGAGTGGGACCCACTAGCAATGAAGCTCTAAATGGGCAGAATTTCTCATTTTTACGCATATATTGCAAATCCAAAGCTAGCTCGTTGAAATTCCATCCTAGATAAATATCGCAAATTAAGCAATTGAATTGTAAAAAGTTGATTTTCCAGTTCACAGTGAGCTTTTACGGGCCTAAAATTATTTCGAGTAATTTATGAGGTCGATCACTTGTTTCGAGATAAGTTCTCAATATTTTTTATAATTTAAATTTAATTTTGCAATATTATTTGCTAAAATAAAAATGCAATTAAATAAATAAAAATCCTTTAAATGAGGCAAAATAGTCTATTGAGACAATTTTAAAAGATAATAAAACTAGACATTGAAAATCTATTGAGACTATTTTTAAAGACTATCGAGTCCTCTACAAGAAAACGAAAATGCCAAATTGAGTCTAGGTAAAAGTCCAATACCAAAATGCCTAGTGAACTCTATGAGAAAGTCCGAAAGGCAAAAGACCTAGCAAGTTCAAGTGAAAGTCCAAAAGACACTAAAGACTTAGTTCGGCTAGGCAAAAATCCTTGATTGACGAGGCATCAGAGACCTCTACGTGAGGCAAATTTCTAAAAGTCATCAACTAATGAAACATATTTTATTAAAGACCTCTAAGCGAGGCAAATCATTGTTGTTATTTAAATTATGTATGTGAAACAAGAATTCTCAAGCCCTCGGTCAGTGAGGTGAATTATCCAAAAACCTTGATCAACGAAGTAGTGGGGGGCTTTGCCAATCATCCAAACTCTTAGTCAGCGAGGCAGACTATTTGAAGATCTGTGATGGCAAAGCGCATTAAGCAAAAACTTGATCAGTGAAGCCTATTAGGCAAAGACCTTTGATGGCGAAGCAAACCATCCAATCAGCAAAGCACATCAGACTGCAGGTTATTTACTTTTTGAGCCCTCTCTCAAACAGATTCAATTGGACTAGAGAGTAGGAGCTTCTGATGAGGACAAAAAAGTACCATCTGGGAGATCCTTATTTTCTCCTGTATATAGGTAAAGGAAAATATATTACTTCATAACTTATTCATTATTTCATTTATCATTCTTTATATTATCTCTCAAATCATTACTGATTTAGGCATTAGAAATTCTTTAGAAGGTCAGATAAGGATTTTTGATATGTTTTTTCTCTTATGCAGGTCTTATGAACCCTTTTAGTACAGTATGAAACGATTATAGGCTCATCATATTCTATTAATATCATGCAACTTGAAATGGTTCGGTTCTTAACAAAATTTTTCAATTTTTTATTTTTTTTTTTAATCAATCATGATCAATGACGTGGTATTATTCCAAGGATCCATGGCATGCTTATACTTACAAGTTTCTGCTCATTTACAGGGTCAATTTTTTTTTTCCCAAAAATTTTTCAGATTCTTACAAATAGGTTGATTTTTTGTTTTTAATCTAAAAATTCCGGTTCACTCGAGTTGTTTAAGGGTGTGTTTGAGAAATTTAACCCCAAACGGACGCTAAAACTTCTTTTGGACCATAGATTAAATTCGGACTAGAACGGGTCGGATCCATATGCCAGTCAGATCAGAATCAGATATCTGAGTGAGGTCAGGGTCAATTCGACCCGGATAACGCTCCTGCTCTCTTTATTTTCTTGGTTGTTTAAAGTTGGGCCGACCCTCTGTTGTACCGGACACTGAAAATGACGAGCTGCCGATGACAACGTTGATTAACAAACCAGGTACGCACAAATCCAATCCAATCCAAATCCAAATCCAAATCCTCAGATGCCATATTTACATCCGTTTCCTCTGTCGAAACCTTAACCCTAACTTTCTCCATTGCCAGTTTCCTTGCTTTTCCCGTGTAACTGCATTTCAAAGAATTTATTGGGACTCAATTTTGTTGCAGAATTTGATTTGATCGCCACGCTATGTGTTGACTGAAAGGCAGGAGCTTTTACTTTTAGCAATGGCAGAATATGCAGCTTCAACTTGTATCAAGTTGCATATGTGGACTAGTTGTGTCAAAGAGAAAACCTATTTAATCCAAAATTCACATTTTAGGACGCCACACAGGTCTCCTCTTGCCATCTCATTTATGATTGGTTTGAGGATAGGATTCAATTTGCCAATGTTTATTAGCTTGATTTTATTGGTGGGAAATTTTATAGTTTAATTCAAATTTTCATCTTTATTTCCATTTTGAGCTCAATTCTTTATTTTCTTGGAATCCCAGTGATCACATACCACACAGTAGTTCACTAACTTACACACAAACAAAAAAATGCTTTTTATCAAGCACCATTGAAATGTGTTTTTGACTGCAGAAGGTATTCTCGCGGAAATTGTAAAGTTGTTCACCTTCCTCTTCGGAAAATGTATGATATTGGACTCTCAAATTTCAAAGCTAGTCCTTATATCAGGGAAACTTCCTTGAGGTGTACTTCTTTGGGATCTTTGGTGGACCCTGATGGTATTACGGCAACTGATTTGGTTTCTGTTAGTGATCAGTTGCTTCTGATGACCAGTATAGCTCTAACTTATATGGCCGGAGTAATTCCTCTTAAGAGGCCCAGTTTCACTTGGAGAAACATTTCGGATGACAATGTGATCAGTGAACGTGCAGCAATGTCTTCTGGTAGGTAAGGGTAAGCAGATAGAAAATTTCAGTCCTGAAATATTTTTTTTCTTTGCATAGTTGACAGGTTGTCTTGCTTTTTTGAAGATAAGAATGCAATCTCTTTATTTGTGTATGCTTTATTCCATGTATGTATTTGATTAAGTTTGTTTTTTCACCCTCTATTTGCAGGGGTAAGAAGAATGATGACAATGTTAACATAAATTATGCTTGGGATGCAGTAAAGGAGAAACTTTTGCGATCTCTTGGTGCTATGGAAAACAAGAGCAATCTGGGAAACAGAATCCTTGAAATTGAGCAACAGCATGCAAAGCGGCCCTTAAGTTTGTATGCTGTATCTGAGGGTCCCAAGTTGCGGCTGCTTTGGGCATCTTTTAAGCATCTCCAGGATGAGGCAGGCACTGTCACTATTGTCTTTCTTTCTTTGGAATAGACCACCACTATGTCCTAATAATAGTTTGATAATCCAATGGAACATGGAATTAGTTCTGTTAGCTTTGACTTAGGTTGCTAGATAAGCCCTGCGGGCATAAAAGACACTGTTGGGAAAAAAAAATACCAGAAGATTGGTGATTTGAGAATCTTTTAGGGATAGATAAAAGATGGGCAATCAGCTGTTTTTTTGCTACTAAATGTTTTAGACAATAATCTTGCATTATGTGACAACATGCAAGACTACAAATTCATAATGTACACATACATGTGCGGAGGATAAGATGAGTGGTATGCATGCATGTGTGGTCAGTGAGAGATTGCAAAATTTGTCACTACAAATTTTTTGTCTATCTTATTCTTGTCAGGGATAAGCACAATTTGGTTCAAGCTGAAATAATTGACTGACCAATGCTTTTCGATTTTTCAATTTGGTTTTTTAAAAATTCAGTGTAGTTTGATTTTTCATGAATTTAATAATTGAATCAAAACTGAATTATATATATATATATATATATATATTTGATAATTTCAATTATTTTCTTTGATTTTGATTCTTTTTTCTCATTATTTCAGTTTGGTTTTGTTCATATTCTTTTAAAATTGGGTTTGTTTTGCTTTGGTTGTCTTATAAAAATTTTAATTATTTCGGATTTGCTCAAGTTTGCACCAAACCCACTGAACTAACTGATGCTCACCCCTAGTTGTTGTGTTTGCAAGATAGATTTTTTTCTTATTAATATTTGAGGCAAAAATCTTAGAGATTGTATTAAAATAATGGTTATTAAAATGATGATTTTTCAAAATGGACTATATTTTTCGAGGGTATATCCCTATATTTATATTTGTGTGCCATTTCATGCGAAAAAGATTCGTTCAGAGAACTTCTATTTTCTTCATGATGGTCAATTTTTTTTTCATTTATGAAAACTTGAGTTTCTTCCTATCTTTTAGAAAGCATATGTAAGCAAAAGACCCACCTAAAGTATATTCTTTTACTGTCATTCATTAGCAATCTCAATGTTTGTGATAAGGAGAATTCTCTTGTGCAATGGTAAAAGTCTTGAGATTACAACCAAGAGACTGTAGGTTTCAGGCCTGAGAGCAACTACCTCATTCAAAAAATTCAAAAAATTTGAGAGTTTTGACTTTCTCTGGAATTTTGGAAGTTGGCATTAAGGCTTATTTGATTTGATATGACTGTCTCTGTAATTCCATTCCTGAAACCAAAATTTGGCTGGGCCATAATTATAATTAGGTAATTTTCTTTCTATTGAATGGTTGTTGACCAATTGATTTTCTTCAATTGAAGATTCACAATTTGAATTTTGCACAGCTTTTATATTCTACAAGATGTTTGCCCAAATAATATTACATGACATTGGCTCTATTTGCAATAGTTTTTCAAAATGGGGCACGTAAGATATTGGACCTGGATAGTTTGTGAAACATAAAGTATGCATTTTACTACAATTCATGAGTATTTGGTCAATTAAGGGTTTCATTATTTTTGTTTGCAGGTGAATAATGTTCTAGGTCATTGTGAGGCTTTTGATTTGGTTGATTGGTTGAATGTTTTCCTGGAAATTATTCAAAAAACTTTTGATTGCATATGCATGGCTTGGCTAGTGGAAGAACTTCACCTTGAAAATAAGAAACTGGATGAGGTATAAAGTAGCAAAGCTTAATATATAGCTATTGCGTTTTGTGACACATTGCCTCTTTATATTACATTTACCTCTTTATATAACTATGGAGTTTTGTGACACATTACTTCTTTATATTAAGTCTTCATTCTCTCTCTCTCTCTCTTCAGGCACTTTTCTCAATGATATTTCAGAAGTTAAAGGGAGATCAAACTGTTATACAGACAATAAAAAAGTCGGGCAAGAAAGATCTTTATGCAGAATTATTATACTTCCTTAGATTTGGTTTTCTCAGGTAAATTCAGTAATTATTGTCCTTTCTTTTGAACCACTTTAGAATCTCATACTGATTGTATTATAAATATAATCAAGGACCTTTTATAATTTGAGTTTCTAGATTGGGTAAATTACACCCATTGTTCATCAACTATTGACTAATGCACATTATGATCTCTCAATTAAATTTTGTTACAAAAATATCACTAACATTATGCTAACGGCTTTGTGAAAGTCTTTCAGCCAACATTCCATTAGATTCATTAATGGAGTACTGATGCAAACAACACCTAAGCCATTTTTAAACTTTAATAACGCCATGTCAAAATACTTCTTTTTTTCTCTCCCTCATGTGCTCTCTCTCTGTCCTCTCTCTCATATGCTTCTCTCTTCTCCACTCTTTTCCTCAGCCTCCAACCACCGTGCTCTTCTTATATTAACAAACCCTAGAGATAGATATAAAGAGATTGGTTACAAAGAAAGTTTGAGCTAGTTAGATTTTTTTTCCCTAGGGATCTCAAACTACCTCTTTCAAATGGCGAATTTACAGCCATCAGAAGGTCATTTGAACGACGATACTGGTGGTGGTGTTTTGGGTGATAGAGGAGGACCACCAGTTACAGTAACATCATTGGAAACTGTCGGTTCCAAGTGTTAGCAAAGGCCCATCGTTCAATTACGGGAAATTGGTGGTGACCAACTCTACGACCCCCATTTTATGGAATCTCAGTTTTTGAAGTGGTAATTCTAAGCTCAAAATGCAATTTCTTTTGTTAGATCTATGGTTGCTTTGTGTGATAATTTAGATGATTATGGGTTTTAAGAGAAGAGCATAGGGATATAAAGGAGAAGAAGAAAATAGATCAATGGATGTAAACAAATCCATCAAAGAACAGAGACAGAGAGATTTGGGAGTGAAAGAAGCAAACTTCATGCTTTAGTTTAAGTGGGTTTTGGTTCTACTGCAGAAACTTCAAAAGGGTTTGGTTTTGGTTGCGTGTAGTTTGGTGGAGGTTTCACGGTTTCAGTTGAAAAGCTTCAAGTAGAAAAGATCAGCAGTACAGTGCAAGTGTCACATATGAGAAGCTTGTGTGTCCTCTATTGGAGGTTTCATCAAGGTAGGACTTTGAAAAAGCTAAGAACAAATTTTGGTGTTTTTTGGGGTTCTCAAAATTGATATCCTTACAACCAAATTTAGCATATTCCGGTGCGATTTGATTAATAAAACCATAACGCAAACTGAAAATTTATGAGAATTTGATGATTAAACCATCAAGCAAGCCATAATGGTTGCCTGCTCTTGTTCCATTTCTACATATGAAGATAAAGATGAGAGATGCCGGCGATGTCTCTAGCACCCTAGCTCACAACTAGGGACAAATATGCCTACCATTGACCGCACTCAAAATGATGTCGCGAAGGCTGCAACCCAATGCCTTGCTCAAGTGATGGCGTTGCAGATTGCCGATGATGATGATCTAGGATTCCAATTTAGCGCTCTGCCACCCCTTGCTCCATCGAGTTTTAGTAGCAGTCTTAATAATAATGGAAGTGATAGTATGAAACCTTCTATTTTTTTTTCCTAATTCTTCTGGTTTCATTAAATTTTTTATATTTTAGGATTTGGGCTTGTGTTTCTTGATTCGTGGCTTCTGAATTGTTGCTCAATGAGACTTGCGGTTATTTCTTTTATGGTCTTTATGGAATTGAAATTATGGGAGAGAGAGAGAGAGAGAGAGAGAGAGAGAGAATATGGAGGTTAGCAGATGATAGAGAAAAAAGTGGAGAGTGGAGGAATGTTAAAGACGTCTGAGGGAGAGAAAATTGTCTAACGTGGCATTTCTGTGTTTAAAAAAATGCTTATGTGGCATTCGCGATAGCATTCCGTTAGTGAATCTAACGGAATATTGGCTAAAGGACTTTCATGAAACCATTAGCATAACATTAGTGATATTTTTGTAACTAAACTTAATTGAGGGACCATAATGTGCATTAGTCAATAGTTGAGAGACGATGAGCGTAATTTGCCCTCTAGGTTGCAATTAATTGGGGCAGTGATAACATGTTGACAACCTTCAGTAGTGCAAGGAGACATGATTTCTCATTTTCTTATTACTATTTTATTTGTGTTGTAATAATATTCTTGCTTTCTTCACATTGATCTCTCTATAGCTATAATAAATTATATATATATATATATATATATATATATATGTATGTATATATATATATATATAAATTATATATATATATATATATAAGT
Organism: Reutealis trisperma; assembly: GCA_947687605.1. Taxonomy (NCBI): domain Eukaryota; kingdom Viridiplantae; phylum Streptophyta; class Magnoliopsida; order Malpighiales; family Euphorbiaceae; genus Reutealis; species Reutealis trisperma. The sequence goes on from CANTUT010000050.1 coordinate 4,262,955, forward strand.
TTATGATAAAAATTGACTGATTGTGGTGCGATAAAGAGAATGCAAAAGGAGATTTAGAGGGACATAATCGTACATTTACTATGGCTTATTTCGAATTATGCAGAAACAAGTGGCTCAGTAAGTTAGTAGATGCCTTAGCACACGATATTTTTTATGGGGTTTGGATTTCTTCTATTATTTGCCTAAAGCTTAAAAATTTGGTACTAACGTTGTAGAAACGCAAGTTCTCTACAACATTCTAGTACATATTTTAGTGGAATGATATGGCTATTCGTAAAGATGTCATCACTGTCAAATTTACACGGGTGTATTGGATAAAGAGAATTAAAAACTTTAATGGATTTAAAAAGTTAGAAAGTATTCAATAATAATTTTTAAATACTTTATAAAAGCCAAGAGTTATTCAATAATGATTTTTAAAGACTTTAAAGAAGTCTATAGTAATCAGAGGGTATTTAATTACAATTTTTGTAAAGTTTATAAAAGTAAATATGTATTCAAAAAGTCAATGACTTTTATAAGTAATAGAATTTTATGTACTTTTATTGACTTTTTATACATTTATATGAATAAAAATTTCAAAAAGTCTCTTTCACTTTTCATCAAGATATCCATAGACTTTTTTTTTTTTAAAAAAAAAAAAAAAAAAACTAATTCAGTCACAAGTGGCACACGAACATAAAAACCAGCTTACCTTTCCTTGTCAATATAGCTTGCATTCCACACTAAAGCATATAAGAACATGTATTTACTTGTGAAACTCATAAGAACAATGAAACCTTAGGTCATGAATTTATTCTCTATTCCAATCCCTGCATACAATCAAATTAAAAATGATTTGTCTTTATTTTGTCCTACACAATCTATATATTCGTCAATACTCAACATTTGATGATTATATGTCTGTCTTCCAATTTAATAATGGAAATTAATGGGTTGATAACATAATTAGGATTATTTTGATGATAGTGTGAATGGTAGCTCATGGATTAATCAAGATAGTAATATCCAATTAAAACAAAATCAATTTCTCTAATGTCAGTAACTTAAAAAAATATTCATTAGACATAAATAACTTGCAATTTTATGATCTTTCAAAATTTTTATAAATAGTGAATTGGTTGAGGCTAGATATGTTCATGAGCTAGATCTAAATTTGAAAATATCAATTTTTCAAAAACTCGATCGGTATAACTTGCAATAATAATCATTGAAAGTCTATTAATGTCTACAAAAGTCTATCAATGTTTATGAAAGTTTTTTAAAGTTTTTAAAAGTCGTTCATAAATTTATGAACTCTGCAAAAGTTATTAAAAATCAATGAATTATGCAAAAGTCATTCACTTAAAAAAAAAAAAAAAAAAACTATAAATGTCTTTAAAAGTCTTAATTGAATACACCCTTAAATTGCCCAACTTGTGTAACTGCGACAAGCTAGCTTTCATCAATAAGGGCTTCAAACCTGGACCAGATTGGTTCCTCCCCGACTCGTTTGTGTTGTCCAAGTTTGAAAATCACGTCTCAACTGTAAAGCCCAGAGTTTAGCTGGTCAAAGTAAAATTATAGGGGCTTGAAAGGCTTTGATGTCCGATAGAGTAGTATTGTTCCTAATTTTACATTTTGTAATCAATCCAATGTTGATGTTACTGCAGACATTGATTTACTGTACTATCATCTTTGTTTTAGCAGGGAGAGTTGCTGTTATGACCAGAGCTTGTTTCATTTGCATGGAGATTCCATATTGGAAGATTTGGTAATAACTTTAGCAGATGGCATTGCCAGGGTCTATTTGGAGCTTATTTCTGTTGATGGTAATTTGTCAAATGAAATGAACAACATGGGAATGACCATGTGTAATTTGTCAACCCGAGCAATTCAAAGATTGCGCAATGAGGTATGGTAGTTTTTCTCTATGAGCCTATAAATACGTTCTGTTGTCTGTCGTGCATAGTTGGTTCATCAACCAGAATGGTTTTTGGGATTCCTCCCATCCTTTCATTTACTTCTTGATTCTTGCTGCTGTAGATAGGTCTTTGTTACTCATGGCAGAGCTATCACATCGAACTTCTATTTTTTATTTGTTTATACTAGCTGTGTTGAGCTTTTCTTAAATGCATTTATTTTATAACCTGCTATATCTGTATGTGTCTATTCATATGGAAACTTACGGTGCTAAAGTTGGATGAAAACCATTGTTGTTACTTGGAAATGTTTCTATGTTTATCCATTACATTTCAATTGAACCACATAGTGATTACAATTTATGAGATAAAATTCTTGCTTATATTAGTTGTAGTATATACCGTATTTGGCCGCATGAAATGGTCTCATGATTCCATTGAACTTTTGATGCAAAAAGGTAGTCTGCCTTCCTATGAGATGAGATATTGAGCAAACCTGCCTTAGAGGAGATTGGAATGGGTTTCTGACAAATGCACACAGAATTCTTGTTTGCTTAAGCAACTCAAATCATTGGGAGAGAAAAAAATTTTATATGCTTCCTTACTTAACGATGCTTTATTTTTTAATAGAATTATGTAACAAAATCAGGTGATTGAAAGATGCACCTCAACCTGGGACTTCTCCTTTGAATAATCCTTACAGGAAAGATTTTGCAATGTTTATGCTTTTTCCTTTATTGCTGGTCCTATTCTTCTTTTGGTGTCTGACAAAGAATATAGGGGCATTGTTTTTCCCTTTTTTCATTGGTGAGTTTGTTTGTTTGTGTTCTTCTTTTAAAATGATTTGGTTGGGGGGTTGAAACTATTGGTTTCTAGAAGTTAGAAGTTCAAGGTTGCCATTTAGCTCATACATGATATTTCAGGATGTGGAATTATTGGCACACATACAAAATGTTCTTGTTAACAGGTTGCCTTAAATCAATGGTTGTATCAAAATGTGGAGGCAGTTGTATCAATGTATGAAGATCGATTTGATCTATGCACCCTACAGTCAAAAGTCATTGAAGAACCAAGTGAGAATCAGACTGAAAATTCCAGCTGGTGGAAGATGTTTACGTGGAGAAAATATGAAACAATGCCATCTTCATTATGTTATGTTGTCATAAGCCAATTCCCTATGCCAGTAAAACGGACCAAGGAATTAAGGGCCTTGACAGGGTGGTACGTCTATTCTTCAACCCTGCTTCTTTTCATTGCATATGAGCATATCACATCAATTTAATGTGTGTAATTGTGGATTCTCATTTGAAATAATGATGAATGCAGTTGATAAGTAGGAACTTCTTGTTTGACGTAGTTCATTTTCTACACATCTAAGCTGTATTTCCTAAAAATATCATGGTTTGAACTTCAACTTGTTAATCTCTGCTGTAGATGGTCATTGCATTGTTTGCCATGGGATCAAAACCCAATGGTGGTTGGAGTGGAGTTGTTCATTTTGGTTATATTACTGGAAATGTATTGTGAGAATTATGGACAATAAAATTACAGTAATATGGCAAGTGGATGGATGAAATTAATAAAAAACTTTTCTTAGATTAGAGATGGTGAATTTTTAATTTCTTGAGATAATCCATAATTGTTAAGTTGATCCTGTAAACAGCTGAACAGTGATAATGCCAGTAGGTCATGAGTTGGGGTGCCAGTAGGACGTGACTGGCATCATTAGGGTAATACTTTTTGGATTTGGATTAATTTTCTTGTCAAATAAGGCTGTTAGCTGGTGAAATAGAACATGAGGAGTATACCCCTAAAATCCAGGGTGAGTTTTAGAATCAGTCTGACATATATCATAAAATTGCTAAAAGTAAAGCTATATGCATCCTATGATCTCCTCATGAAGAGAGGCACCCAGTTTTTTAGTCTCTTTTATTCTTTACTGTGATGGTCAAATGTACCAGCCCCTACCTTACTGCTCTCTCTCTTTCTGTCTTCCCTTTTCTTTCTTTCTTTCTTTTGTGTAGTTTTGCTAATTCCTCTCTGAAGTATAGCGTGTGTTTTTATTATGTGCTAGAATATTTTTCTGCCATCCTATTGTATAATGCTGCATTCTTTAACTGCTATATGATTTTCCATATTATAAGAGGAAATATTGTCTGTTGCCCTTTCTAAATTATCTATGATTGTTTTGCAGGAGATACTACTTTAGTCTATACCTCGAGTTATCTGATATCACCATGCCACTTATTAGAGCTGTCATCAACAAAGTTAGCAATGCCATCTCATTCTTTCTAGTTTCCTTGATTGGGAGGTCATTAGGACTTATCTACACTGGAATTAGGCAGTCCCTGCGATGGAAGTGAGATGCCAAGGGTACTTAATTTTTTTTTTTCTTCCCTTGTTTCCCTTATAATTTTGCTTCTCCATGTCTTTTTGGCTTGATATAAGCTGTAGCTATAGGTGAAATATGATTTTTTAAACTGTCAGGTTGAAACCTTCAATTTTGCCTGAGTTGCTCGAGGCTTCTTCTAAATTATTTATAATAAATCTTAGTAGCTTCATCAGTTTGCTGTCAAATTAAAATATATTCAAGTGTGTGAGAACTATCTGAAAAATTCGTGTATGCATTGAAGTACAGAACCATTGCAAAAGCAGTGAACATGTCCAGTAAGCGCTTTAGAAGTTAAGACCATTTGATGCTAGAAAGACCATTTGATGCTAGAAAGATTTCTTTCTTCCTCTTATTCAATTAGTCATAGAACTGAAGTAGAATAGGCCTAGAATGAGATTAAAATAGGCTTTAGTGCTAAACTAATGACATCTTTGTTAAGGATAAACTTACTTAAGAAAGAGAGAGAGAGACAGAGAGAGGTGTTTGAATTATTTGTACTGCATTGTTGGAAATGCTTAGATATGCATATGAGTCCTTGGATTCTGTTTTCTGGAGGGAACAAGGGCATGTTAGGTTGCTAGTGAAACTTAAGCAGTTAGGAAAACTAATGACATCTTTGTTAAGGATAAAATTGCTGAAGAAAGAGAGAGAGGCAGAGGGAGGTGTTTGAATTATTTGTACTGCATCGTTAGAAATGCTTAGACATGCATATGAGGCCTTGGATTCTGGTTTCTGGAGGGAACGAGGGCATGTTAGGTTGCTAGTGAAACTTAAGCAGTTAAGGCCTAGGTAGCTCAATTATTTCCCTTTTAAGGTTAAGGTGTGATTGTATTTGCTTAACCAATGGTAGCTTGAATGTAAATATCCTTCTCCGGATGGGACAACAAGTGCCCTGAAGCATCCAAATGGTAAAGTAAAGACCGTAACTTGTATCAGCCTGAATTCTATTTTCTAGCCTTGCCTCAAGAATTATACTATGCGTACTTAGGAAATTCTTATAGGGGAGGAGGGAGGAGGGGGTTTCAGACTTCGAATCACTGGCTATGTAATAACCTTAATTTTTATATGTTTTAAAATTTTATTTTATAAGAAAAAATATATATATTTATTTATTTATATTTTTATATTGATAGTTAAAATGATATATAAGTTTAAGGGAATGAAAATATTTTATGAAATTAGTTATTTGAAGTTTTGGTTTAGTATAATATATTATTATTTGAAATTTGGGTATTAAAAAATTTCAAAATATTTAGTGAAAATAGTTAATTAAAAAAAATCTTGGTTTATCTTAAATATCTTTTAAATATTATTTCAACATAAAACAATAATTTTGTAATATATATATATATATATATATATATATATATATATATATATATGAGAGTTAGGGCCCTACGGGTTCGAACCCGAGATATCTGGTTACTAACCCAATATTATTTTATTATATCTAGTTATGTAATTATTTTCATATTGTTCTGTATCATAAACTCTATAACTTTGTATTGTTATTTTTGTTATCTTAAAATACAATATGGCTTGGTTAATTATTATATATTTAGTATATTGAGTTTGGAGGATAGTTGGGTTTTCTCATTCTGGATGAAAGTAGAAGCCTGGTGATGATATTGAGATGATAGTCCCGAGTGACAATATTATAATGTTATGCACAAGTTTTGCTTGACAAATGGGTTCATAGCTCTTGATTGGGGGCAGTTACAGTTGTTATATTGCAATTTTGACGTTTAGTGTCATTCAATTTACTACGGATTTTGAATGGTTAAACTTTACCTTTACATAGTATCGGTCACGTTCTTCTTAGATTCGGGTTGTGACTGGCTATTAGTCCAATGATAACATTATACTGCACTTTAATAATTATAGTGAAATGAGGTGATGATTAAGGATTAGCTAGTTGATTAATTGTCTCTCCATGTCTCATAGCACTAAATTGGTGGTATTTTTGTTTTGCATGTCTGGTCGTTTCTTTATTAGTCATGAGGAAAATGGTGGGAACGCAAAGAAAGCGACTGGCACACACATGAAATATGATTTTCAAAAGATCGCAAAAGCAAACGTACATTTCAGAAGATAATTCTTGTGCCCTACCATCTTTACATGATTAGCTCTTTTGAAGAGAAACTTCTTATTATACATTAATCAAATTAATGGTGTCCGCATCTTTTTATAAAGTAAGGTTTCCCACTTAGATATTGCTTGCTCTAATTATAGGATTTGGAAGAACTTGGGGGGCAATCAACCAGGTCTTCTATTAGCTCCGTTCATTATTTAGCTCAAAGATTTTTCTTTGCTTTCTTTTATACACTTACATTTTAAAAGAAAAGCATAAGAACTTAGAATTTTGAACCCATAACTTTGGCCAGGGATTATTCCTAGCCTCACATGTAGACAATGGGAGAAAATCTGACACAACATAAGTGGAGAAAACTGAAAAGTCACATTTGAAATGCTGAAGTGATGAAGCATCACTATCCTAACCAAAGAAACAAAGGAAAAAAAAGGTTCAATATACAATGTTTTTAATTACAGATTGCACATTTCTTCACCATGCAATGCAGCATTTCACCTTTTATATGCTATCATTACAGAATCATTATCAAATATGTGAAAATATTATTAGTATTATTATCATTATTATTATTATTATTGTGTGCATGTGTGTGAGTTTGGGTGGTCCATACTGATCTTTGTCCACATCCATTTATTTATTTCAATTTTTGTGGGTGATGAAAGAATCCTTACATGGGACTGGTCAGGTAGGTACAACCATATTAATTATGAATTTTCATGTCTTGATGATTTCATTGAATTAAAAATAAATAAAAAAAATTGAAAAAGGATTGAAGTAATAAAGGAGTAAATCTTTAACTTTTTTATTTTTTATTATATGCTATGCATGCCAGTTTCATTTGCTCTTTTCTAATCAATATTTTCTATTTTTTATTATTGTTTGTTAGGACATTAATCTACCATATTAAATAAGCTGGATTATGAATTGAGATATATAATTTTTGTCTATTTGGCTTTGATCAGAAGCTCGAACTTGAAATTTCAGGACTTGAAGACAACTATGTATTATTAACTTTTTATAAAGATTGCATTAATCATTACCATTACATATCCTTAATATATATTAAAGAGGTTATACATATATATATATATAAAGCATGCTTAAATTTCTCCCATAATATTTTACCAACTTTTAAGCTTTATATTATGTATCTTTTTGACCAGTGCTTTTTATTCAATCTTATATTATAGATAATTTGGAAAGAAAAAAGAAAAATCTTATATTATAGATATTAATACATTAATCCTTTTTCTTTTCTTTCTTCCATTTCCATTCTCCATATCTCTCTTTCTCTCCTCCAATTAGTCCTTTTGGAATAACTTAATCAAATTAAAGGGTTCAATGGTGATAGATGCTAATGAGCAGAAAAATTATACTATTTTGTAAATGAAAGTAAATAAATGAATGCATATTAGGGTAAAAAATTTTATTTGACAAACATCTATATTGAAGAAAACTATTTTAGTGGGTTTGTGCACATATAAACATTATATAATGTTATCAATTTTTAATAAGAATCCACAAACTAAATGAGAGAAACCATTTAATATATTTAGTACACATGAAAATATTATATTTATATATGATTAGTTTTCTATACAAACCCACAAAATAAATATTGAATTATAATTAATTTGGAAGTAGTGCATATGCACAAATTAAATATTTTTATCTTAATAAGATATAATTTGATTGATCTGTTCACTCATTTTAAGAAAAATTTATAAGGTGTACGCGAAATAATTACTCTTTTTAAAAAGTGTAGAAAATAATAGTTTCAATTTTGAGACTTCCATCCATCATTATAGTGAGAGTTTTTTTTTATAAATTTGGTGAAAGTTATTAAAAGTAAGGATTATTGTTATTATATATCTTGTAATATTGTTTCTGACTCATTTATTATTAATAATAATAATAATAATAATAATAAAGAAAATAACTAAAGATGCATATATAGTGGAAGTAAAGTAGGTTATAATTAACAAAGACTATTCCCTTTTTCTCTCTTTTTATTTTCCATATTGAAACTAATCTCCACTTTGGAGATAAACATTAACAATTAACTAAAAGAGGAAGAAAAAAAAATTAAGCAAAGGTTAGAATATAATTGTTTGACTGTTATTCATGTATTTGAAGAGTATTAAGCTATTAATTAACTATTGTTATTATGGGAGATAATTAAGGGAGGATTATCAATTTCCAAAAGAGATAATATGCTTTATCTTCATATCACATATACAAAAGAAAGCAGCCTAGTAGCAGTATATGTCTATACGGCCGAAAGTCTTCAAGTCTTAACCAATAGAATAACTTTCTTATTTATTTTTTTAATGAAGTAGTGGCATCTGCCTAATTAAAAGGATAATGTACCTATGGACTAAATTATTAATCATCAATGAGTTTTTGGTTCAGTAAAGTCGTTGTATTGTAAAATTTTAAATTTGAAATTAGTCAGAGTTAAATTAAAAAAAAAAAAAAACTTAAATTGGGATTAGAATTTTAAATACTGTAATAAATAATTTTCTGCTCAAAATTTCTTGGATGTGTCTCTGTCTACATGCCCCAATTTTATGACATTTTAGTGAAATAACAATAACAAAGAAATAATATATTTAAGTCCAATAGTGAAATAACAAAAGAAAGCAGCCTTATGATATTTTCTACTTTAATCAACCCAATTAAATAGCCAATGCTTTTCTTGTTCTAAAGTCATTGTCCATTGTGTGTGACTACTAATTCTCACAATATTCCTTTCCATTTCACACACACACGTATATATATATATATATATATATATATATAAATGTACCTCTTCTATACTTGAATGGTTTGAGCCCATACAAAGGACTCATCTTATTCATATTTTAGGATAAAAGATCGAAAAATCTATGCAAGGTAAGAGACCAAGAGTGGTCCTCCATTTTTTTTTTTTTCCAAAGCATTGAAGAAGAGGAAATTAATATTAGGGAGACTCAGTCGATCCCTATGTCCATTTTTAAAATAGTAACATCTTATTATTAAGTTAAAACATTGATTGTGTTCTCTATAATATAATAATAGGATGAATACCCTCCATAATCATAGTTAGGGGTGAGCAAAACTGAACCAAAATTGAAAACCAAGCGAAACCTACTAGTTCAATTTGGTTTTTTGAGAATTTTAGTTCGATTTAGTTTTAGTTAAAAATTTTGGTTTGCACCAAACTGACCAAAGTTTAATATATTTATGTAAATATTATATATATATAAACAATATTTTATATATAATATAAAATAAAATTATATATATATATATATATATATATATATATATATATATATATATATATATATATATATATATATATATATATATATATATATATATATATTCTTGATAAATATTGTATATATAATTATTCTATAAATAATAAATATATAAAAAAAAATCCAAACCGATTAATTGAATTGAACCGAACCAAACTTTTTTTGTTTAGTTCGATTTTATATAAAGTTCGGTTTCAGTTTGGTTATTATAAAATATAAATTCAATATTTTTGGTTTTTTAGTTCGGTTTGATTTTAAACCGAACCGACCGTTTATACACCCCTAATCATATTCTTAATTAGCAATGGAAATTATCATAATAAAACCTATAAAATATCTAAATTTTAATTATAAATGTATGTATTTTGTATTTGTTGTTTCAAAACTTTTTTCTATTATATGATATATACGTATTATATGTAAATTTTTATAAAAAAGAAAAAGCATTTATAAATAGCTTACTATTTATCAACATGTAAATTTGTCTTACTTCATATCACTTCCATTGATTTTCTTATATGGTGTATGGATCAATAGGGATTCTCAAGATGGGTGGAGAAAATTATCTATGTATCTTTTTTTTTTTTTCAATTAATTAAATTTAGATTAAAATTTAAATTCACAAAAATCAATCATTAATAATGAAAATGATTAATTATAGTACAAAAGTCATAAATAAATTATATATCTTCTTTATTTTTTGACCATATATATATATATCTATATATATTCTCCAGTGAAAAAGCTTTAATTAATTTGAAACAATATATAGCATTATTTGAGGTAATTAATTTGTAAAGTGGTGTGATGAAGAACCAATCACAAGTCACCACTTACACATGTAAAATAAAGCTTGTAATAACTGAATTAGTAGTAGAAGTGGGTCAAGATTCAAGAAAAACAAACTAAGACTATAGCCATGTTCAAAATCCTGTTTCATGTCAGCTCATGTTTAAAGACTGAGAGAAACCAAATTCGGGTCCCAATATCTGAAACTCAAAGGCAAATTACAAAAATCTGATCAAAATCATGTTGGATTTATATCAGATAGGTAGGGTTATTGGTCTGACACAACTTGATGTCACCCATTACTGAATTTACCCTACAATCTTTATTTATTTATTCTTTTTTAAAGAATTGGAGAGGAGAAGGAATTCAAATATATAAATTTATTGTCAGGTTACATATACATGCATGTCTGAGCATACACAATTATATACTACAATCTGCTTTCTTATGTGTTGCAGTTGGGCACAGCTACACTTCAATATAGTAAGACCAAATTTATAATCATCTGCAGTTTCAAGTGTACCTTTTGCCAAGCCCATAATGGGACAAATAGATACTCAAAAAGTAAAACCCAGAAAATGTGATTGATAAATTAATTGAGGCTTTCAATCATTCTAAAGGAAAAAAAAAAAAAAAAAGAAAAATGATGAGAATCTCAGGGCTCAAGCAGCGCCGGCCATAGTTCCAGACCAGACCGGCGGTTCCATTCAATTTTTTGTCAAACCGGAACTAAATTATAGATGGACAATTTGATTTCAGTTTCAAATTTGAATGGTTCTAGTTCTGGTTACGAACATGAACCATTTCAAATTTCTTAATTTTTTTTGTTACAAATCAAACTAAAATGAAGGTTTAAATTAAAATTGGACCGATAATTTTGGTTCTAGTTCATATTTAAGATATAGAGGATTAGAATCGAACCAATTCTCATTACGTGAGTCCATACCAAAATCAAAATAACAATTCTAATTTCAGTCTGATTTTTTACGGGTTCAGTATGATTTTAAACAAGTTCATAGCCAAATCTAGATTGAAAACTAGCTAGTTGTCATAATCTAGCGTAAATGCATATATGATTTGAGCTATAAATTTAAATTCGATTTCCCCTTCATATTCAAAAATAAATGCATACTTCATGAAATCTAGTCAATTAGATATATAATGGCTGGTTACTTCTCCCAATTTACTCTGTTAAATATAAAATGAAAACTAATTTTAATTGTGCAAATTAATATGATTTGTAATGTTTACTGCAAATACTAATCATGCAAGTGGGAAAAGAATACGAAAAATAGGGTGATTGATAACAACAATTATATGCTTTACAAAGTGATTCCTTAACAAAAACTACATCTTTTTGAAATTCCATTCCTTCTCAACTGGAGATCAAGCTCATTAGAAAAAGAAAAGCTAGCAAAAAGAGGTAAAAAAGTATCATTTTATTTTTTTCTGTGGGCTAGGTTTGAAAATTTATGCATCAGAAAATCTTGCACCATAATTACAACTAACTACACTAAAAAGGATTGTCATCATTAATATTTACTGTATAAATATGAATATCATCTTTTTTTTTTTTTAATTTCCTGTGGGTAAGCTTCAAAATTCAAAGAAACTTATTCTTTTGTTTCTATAGGAATGTAATTGACTTCTTGTCTACAATAATTAATGTGTGTTGTTGAAAACTTTGATTAATTATGCTAATTAAGTCAAATTTATTAGTTGATATCACTTACTAAAGCCTTTACATATAATATAGTTTCTATTCCTTTATTAGCAACTTAAGATGAGTAAATTATTAGAAATTGAAGATAATTATATTTATAAGCTGTATCCCAATTAATTAATAACCTTAATTAAAATAATAATTTTTTTTAAGCATTGAGTATGAAGAAATTTAACATGAGTGAAATTCAAATCAGAATAATTTAATTGAGTATTTAGATTTATTATAATATATATATACTTAATATATAGTTCTATACTTGAAATTCAAATTGAAATTCACATTTATTTCCAATGATTTTATATACAATTTAATCAACTATCTTATTTCACTTGTATCCTTGGAAAACTATTCAATTTCATTTTTCCCTTGATGATGAAAACAAGAAATAAATCATGGACAAAGGTAAAATACATAGATAATAGAGTATTCCATATTGATTAAATATAAAAATATTAAATGATTAATTAATATAAAAATAAACTCTTTAACTTGAATAGCTAGTTTTTAATAGCTATTCTCTTAAATCTATTTTAAAAATTTAATAATATGATATCAAAGTAAATTGTCTTGTTTACTTAAGTATTTAATATCTAATTACTTTATCAGTTGATCCGATGGGTTCTAATTATAAAAAATATTATTAAGATGAAAATTCACTACAAATTATGTTTTAAGTTTTAAAAATAGACTTAAAACAAATATTAATATCAAATAATCTATTAGTTTGGTAGTAAATATACATTCTAATTAGCACATTAAAACATAATTTAATAATAATTATATATATGGTCTAGGAAAATTCTTACTTATATTAAGTTAATATATTTATCTTACATATCAAATCAATAAGTGATAAAATATTTTAGTTAATATGATTTTTTTATTTATTTTTTGTTTAACGAAAAGACACCGATTCTCTTTTGTTTTCATATATTATTTTCTCATTAGATTAATATATGCATCAAGTGTAAGCAATATGTATTAATTTAGTCTAAGCGATAGATGTAGTCTCGATTTTTCATTTTCAAGCTAAAAAAAAAAATACATATTCTGCTTCAACATTAACCCAAAAAGTTTCAATAATAATAATAATAAGCTACCATTATTGATAAGGGGACAACTGGCAAGTGCACCATACTTTTAGTTAAAATTAAAAATAAGCACTACTTATATTTTGAAAAATTAAATTTACTCTCTTTTAAAATAAAATTTAACCCTCTTATTGTTTACTTTATATGAAATTTAAAAGGTAAACTTAAAAAATTAATTAAAAGTAAAATAATACACACTATTTTTTATACACTCTTAAAGGAGGTATTGGCTTAGGCTTTATTTTATAAGATAGCATTAATTCCTTTGATGTGAGATGATATATTGACTTGCAATATCAACTTTAATAATATATATTATGTCAAATTAAACTTTTTTTTTTTAATAAAAATTAATAAACTAAACTTAAAAACAATTTTCAAAATAAAAAGCACCATGATTCACCTCAATTAATTAATCACCATATAAATGAATTACCTCTAGCTAGTCTCTAGAATTAGAAAAGACTTGAAAAGACCCAAACAGAAAATTCTAGCAAGATTATGTATATAATGTGACATTGAGAGCTGGAGCTTACCTCAATTTGTTGACAAATTAGGCCAATAATTAGAGTATGGCCTTTGATTATGGTGCTAACTTATAGTTTACCTAATAGAAGAAAAGATACCATTTATTTGTGGAGGCTGCCTTTTGCTTTAACAAGTTGAAATCAAACCTCATTTTGGGTTGACAACAAACAGCAACTAAAATGTAAAAGTTTTAAGGTCCACTCTATTGACTTTTTGTACCAAATGTCTTGGAATCAGCACATGGGGATTTAGATATAATTTTTAAATAATAGCACAAATTAATTATATATATATATATATATATATATATATATATACACACCACTAAATTTAACTCTTTAATTCATCAAATTATTGCTTAATTACTTGTTCATATAAACTTTAAGAGTGGTTATAAGGCCTAACAATTCAGATGTTTTCTTTACCATCCCCATTTTATTTTATTTAGTAATTAAATTGAAGTTAATTTGCTTGTAATTTAGTTACTTAATCAAACTATTTTGGTAGGAAGATGATGAAATAGCCTTTTCTCCAAGTTTCCTTTTTTTTCTTTACTGTCTGGCCTTTACATTTCTTGATAAGTAAAAACCAAGCATTTTTGGCTTTGGTTTCAATTAGTAGGTAGGAAGCTTACTTCAATGATGTCTAATCAATGAAGCCAAGTTGGTGTTTCATTATGGTAGCTAAATAGCTTTTAGTCATTTCAATTAAACATATGCTATATTCTTTACAACTATATGTTCTTATTTTTGCTGCTACTTTTTTCACATGATGGCGTTAAGTGTGCCTTTCTCAAATTCCAAAACTTAAGACAAAGATTTTGTATTATGAATATTGAAAAAAAAAAAAAAAGGGAATAAACTATGATATTCTCTATTTTATATATATTTTTGAAGAGATATTTATAGCTTTTTTTTTTTTTTTAAAAAAAATTCAAAACAATGAAAATTGTTATTACATGATTCAAATATACTCATTCATGATAAAACAACTTTTTAAAAGGTTAATATATTTTTTAATAGAGATATATATATTACCATTATTGATTAAATTTTTTTTTTAATTTTTGAAGGAGAATGCTCTCTAGTGCCTAATTTATGTAGAAAGTATTGTATTTTTAGTATTTGAGACTTTTTTTTTTTTTTTGTTGATTTTGACTTTAATAGAGAATATGAATTCGTAATCTTATAATTTTCAAAATGTGCATCGTATTATTGAGTTAAAGACTTTAAGTCTTTAAAAGATGTATTAATTTTATATATTTGATTTATCCGTTCACACATAAAAACATATATCGATGTATTAATATTTAAAGGCATAACACCATTAGTTACCTAATTAATACATATAAATTTATTACAAAAAATTATTTTTAAAAATAGTTCTAAGTAATTTTTTTTATATCCTAAAAAAGTAATATTCTTTATTTTCACTCTAATTTTTTTTTTATGGACACTAAAAATGTTTAATTAATTATAATTAGAAAGTTGAGTGGCAAAAGGAAAATTGTTTATTTACAAAATAATAAGAATGCATTGTCACTTTGAAAGTCAATAATGAACCAAAAATTGCATTTTGGACCATATATTTCAGCTTCCTTCAACTTCTTCCCCCCTTTCTTTTGCATGGTTTTATGCAAAAAACCCCATTATTTATATATTAGATAGCTATAGCTGGATAGACATGCACACACCCACGCTTATGTTATGATGTTGTCTTCCAATTTTATGCACATAAAAACTCGAGAGACATTGTATATATAGAACACACAAAAATAGTAATTTCAGCGTCACTGATCTCTTTTTTCTTTTTTTCTTTTTAATTATTATTTGATTCTGATTGAAATTTAAATTTATAATTCTCATTATTAGAAATAATTTAATATTAGTAAATCAAATACTATCAATCTAATAGCAATTATATGAAATTTAAGTCTAAAATTACATATGTTAGAGTTAAGATCCCACATAAAAAAATAATAAAGTATATCAAAATATAATATAATATTTGGACTTCATTATTTAATAGGTTAAACTTTATATTGTATTTGAGATTTATCACAGCATAAATAATTAATACATAAATATCGTTTGATAGACCGTAATAACATGTAATGCAATTAAATGTATTTTTAGTATAAATTTATATTAAAAATACATTTGATTATATTATATTATATTTTATTATGACTTACCAAACGTGCTCATAAAATATATTATATTTATATTGATGGAATGTATATACATACCCAATAAAAGTAAAAATATTACTCTTATATGTAAGTGTGGGGACCCATGCATCACCCATAATGGGAGACATGTATAGATATGTTTATGTTAAATTTGGCCTTGCAAAATGAGGGAAGCAGCAGTGTGTTGATTTTTTAAAAAAGAATAGGATGCTTTGCTTTGCTTGTGTCTTTTCTCATTTTGTTTACATAAAACTTATACTATCCTCCCCTACCCTTTTCACTATCTTAGACCCACTCTCTTTTCCACCCACTTTCTCTCACTCTCTCTCTCTCTCTCTATTATTATTATTACTATAAATAGAAAAAAAAATTAATTATTATACTTTTTACCTTATATATTGAAATTTTAGAGTTTTATATGGATGAGAAAAAATAAAAAAATGAATATATAAGCTAGTATATATGTATGCAATTAGCCAATCTATGTTGATATGTCAATAATTGATTTTTCTATTATTTATCTATTTATTGTTTTTAGAATATAAGGTAAATATAGACAAAAGTCACAAAATATTAATTTAATTATGGACAATTATTATTATTACTATAAATAGAAAAAAAAATTAATTATTATACTTTTTACCTTATATATTGAAATTTTAGAGTTTTATATGGATGAGAAAAAATAAAAAAATGAATATATAAGCTAGTATATATGTATGCAATTAGCCAATCTATGTTGATATGTCAATAATTGATTTTTCTATTATTTATCTATTTATTGTTTTTAGAATATAAGGTAAATATAGACAAAAGTCACAAAATATTAATTTAATTATGGACAATTATTATTAGCTGCCAATATTATGTATATAAGTAAATTAGTTTTTGAATTGCCTGCTGGTTGTCTCTAGTCATTTTTTCTAGATATAATAGTACTGTAAATTTGTAATATTAGCATATATTATTTCTGGTATAATAATTGAAATCTCACTTTCAAAGACTAACAAGAATCCACAAAACTTCTTGAGCAAAAAGAAAAAAAAAATAAAATTAATAATTGCCCAAACAATTAAATTTGTCTGCATTTCAAACCATGAACATGCGCAATGTCCAAATCAAGTACTATCAAATTTAGAAAAGATTATTAATTGACATTTGACAAATAGAATATATATATCACGAAGCTAGGATTTTTAATTAAGGGGTAGAATAATTCTCACATGAGTATATATTCATTTAAAGTATGTACAAATACTGATTAAATATTGTATTTGTATGATCATGGAAAATGCTATGAGAATTATTAGGTCAATATATGTTAATGGTTGATTTTAGTTTTTCTTTGTATCTTGTTTTATTGTTAGTTAATGGCAGTGACCCTCCTTTTAAAAAAAAAAAATTATTGTATTTTTAATAGAAAATAAATAAATATATAATCACCTTTTTTTTTTTTTAAATTTTGATAATTTTAAAAAATTATATTAATCTATATATTTAACTTAACATACCCCTATATCCAATTAATATAGAATCCAAAAATCAAAATAATTAAAAGACGTAAATATAAACACTTGATTTTTTTTTTTTAAGAAAATACATTCAGAAAATAATTAAATTAATTTTTTTATTCTTTGTTTCTCTGTTTGGTATGATATTTTATTTCTTAATTTATCTTTTAAATTTTCCTAGAAAATAAGAATAAAGGGGGTCAATTTTAAAATTTAATTTTTTCATTTTAATAATAAATAAGAATTATCTTAAGAAGAAATATATCTATTTATGCACATATGATTTGAGTATTAGCTACGCGCCAAAAAGGAATGTGAAACCCAATTACTTCACATTTCTTAGGGAAAAAAAAAAAAGTAATTAACAAAAATAATAATTAAGATGATAATATATATATATATATATATATATATATATATATATATATATATATATATATATATATATATATATATATATATATATATACATATTTTTTTTTTTTTTTTCTTAATTAGGGTTGTACAAGTCAAAGAAAGATTTCTTGGAGAACCGGCCAAGCATGAAAAAGCCACCACCTCACCTCCCTCTCTTTCTATTTGGTGCCATTGGCTTTTTACCTTTCAAGATTCTTTAATATTTGATTTACAATTTGGCCCCATCACTAATTCAATTTCTTTTTTAGAAATATTAAGACTATAACACCCTTGTTTGCTATTTTTTTTTTTTTTAAGATTATGACTCTCATTTAATATTAATAATATAGTTGTTATTTTTAAACTTATGATTCCTAAAAAAATTAATTTGTTTGTTAATGGTTGAAATTATTTTCGTTAAAAAATATTAATTTAAATGTTGTTGGAAAAAAAATTGAAAATATATTATTTAAATGTATGAAATGCTTATAAACATAAAATTGATTTACTGTGAACAACTTTAAAATTGATGCTATATTGAAATCAATTAAAATTAAGGTCATAAAATTCTATTTCATTAACTTTGATCTCATTAATATTTTTTATTTATAAAAAAATGATAATTAATAATCCTACTAATGAGGGATTATTATTTTGTTGATATTTAGTTCAATAGTATTTTAAAAATCAAACCGGTGATTGAATTGATCAAGTCATTAGTTTTCGGTCCGATCTATTCAACCATTTTATTATAAAATGCCTATATTTATGCATTTTTTAACATTTTTATGTGATTAATTAATATATTAAATTATAACCATCTAAGAAAAACACATTTAAGAAAAATAAATACTATTAACCAAATACCATATTTAAATACATTTAAAAAACAAATATAATAGAAGTTTAACTTTTTTTTAATAATTTTCAAAATTAAATAGGTTTATCCAGTTTGGCCGGTCCACTGGTTCTTCTCAGTTAGAACGGTTTAATCTGATTTAACTGAAAATTCAATTATTTAGAGGCAATTGGATCATATTGAACTCTGGTTCTAATTTCAAATGATTAAACCAACTAATCCAATCCTGTTTTTTAAAATAATGATTTAGTGATTGATGAATTTATTTATTTTGTTACTTTGATGTGTAAATATATTTAGTATTATCGATATATAAATATGGCCAAAAAATAAGAGTTCAATAAATGATACTTATCACTTGCAAATAATTGTAGTGTGCTAATTGAACTCTCTCTCTCTCTCTATATATATATGTATATTTACCCTAATCCTTTTAACTTAATTATTAAGGTGTTCTTATTCTTTTATATTTATATATATATATATATATATGTAAAGGTTGTTGATAATAATTCAAAATTCACTATTTCATCTAAACCTAGGGCTACACAAATAATTGATATCTTCAACAAGGGGCTAATTTAGTAAATACACAAAAAAATATTGCGACACCTTTAATATATACTTCCATGCTAATAACTTGGTTCTTTGTTCTCCATAAAAATAATGTGTATCGAATTTCAAAACCTCCTGTCCATTATTCACTTTTTCTGAAGCTTCTCCTCCTATCCTTTTCTTTCTTTCTCTCTCTCTTTCCTTTTCCTTCTAATTTAGCCTGCTTGGTGCAGCTGGTTCATGGATATTGAACCCTTGTGGGCTCTTGGGGGGTGGTTATTTCATTTTTCTATTTGCATGGCAACACCAAAACCAACGCAATCAACAATATTCATTACTAAAACCAACACAAAATCACACTATTTTCTTCTCTTCTTTACCTTTGTTTTCTTGATTTTTCTTTTTCTCGTTACCAACCCTGCCAATCCCATAAACCCATCTTCCTCTTCAATTTCCATCAAAAGGATTCTTTTGGAAAAATCCTCACAATCATTCTCTACTGCTACTACAACAACTACTATGAACACGAGGCAAACGCGAAAATCACATCCTTTTTCTTCATCTTCTTCAAAATCTAAGAGTTCAGGGTTTAGAGCAGAGGCACATGAAGTTCCTAGCGGGCCAAACCCCATATCCAACAGGTAATTAATTATATAGAGAAAAGTTTATATATGGAAAATGGATAAAATTTGTGCACCACTATTACCATCCATGGAGGCAATTGAAGGTTGAAGAAAGAAGATATGGTAGAGAGAGTTGAATCGGTGAATTTATTACGAATTTGTCATGTTTATGGTTAGAGTTGCACCAATTAATACTAGTTTGTCCTCAGTGAGAAGTTTATTAAGTTTGCTATTATGTCATCATCATCAATATCCGATCCTTAGCCTTAATCTTTACTTTCTTTAATTTTTTTTTTTTCGTATTGGGAGGGAAATTAAGGGGTTTTTTTTTTTTCTTACTAGAAATGTATAGCAAGAAAGACACTCTATTCTGATATATATTTTATATATGTGTTTATATATTTTCTCTTCATATATAGATGCATGATATGATGGTATTGTTATATATTGTTGGTATCAAAGACTAGTGCTTTGATTTTGGTTCATGTATATTAATGCTTAGTGGCATTTCTCTTTCTTTTAATTTGTTTTTAAAATTAATTTCTTTTTCTTGAAGGGTCTTTCTTTTTTTTTTTTTTTTAGCTTGGGATTAATTAATTTGGGAATCTATTTTCTTGGAAATCTTGAAGTTCTTGTAAAATTGATCTGTGCTAATTAAAAATGTCAAAAGGAAACTCTAGAAACTATACAGATATATATATATATGGGAATAATGGTTTAGCTTTGGTTCTTTCGAGGAAATTACTTTCTTTTTTAGCTTTTTAGTTTTTTTACAATATTTCCTGTTAAAAATCTTGAAAAATTTAGCCAGAAAAGATGTCATCACCCTCTGAGAGCACTATTGAAAATTGAGTTTCTTGATAATTTGATTTCAAAAAAAGAACCAAGAAAAAAAGAAGACAATGAGCATCTGCTGCCACATTTCATTAATATTAAAGTAAATCCCACGTTGCCAATTTCTAATTTAATCGAAATCTAATTTAAAAAAAAAATTAGGCAGTTGCATGGGTTTCCTCTAAATTTCATTGTTGGTATTGAAAGCCGAGGCAAAGCAAAAGCAGAAAATTGGAAGAAGTAAAAGGAATCTGTTAGAGAACAGTAGTGTCAGATCTGTGACACAATGAGAGAGAGAGAGAGAGAGAGAGAGGGGTGAATTTGTTTTTGGTGAGAAATTATTTATCCATTATTTAATTTTGATCTGTTTTGTTGGACTTTGCTTTTGTCTTCTCAAACACATTATCCAAGAAATTAAAGCTTATTAGATGCCAATACGAAAACAACTCATGATCTTAGTCATCGCTCTCTTGCCAACGAGGCTTTCATAAAGTGGTATAGGACTGAAAAATTATAGGCTAACACAGTGGCTGTAATTAGGATTCTTAGCCTACGTTTGAAAAGAGAAAAAAAATGAGGGAGGCAAAAAAATAAAATGAGAAAATCATTTTTTCTTATTTAGAAAGAGAAGAAAAAAAAGTAGTAAGAAAAATAAATTTTATTTTTCACTTTATATTTTCTCTCTATTTAAAAAGAAAAATGAAACTAAAGAATAAAAAGAATAGGTTGGAAAATAAAATTTCTCTTTTTATTCTCCACTCATTCAAATAAGAGGGAAGAAAATAACGAAGAAAAATAAAATTTATTTTTCTTTTTATTTTTTTTTTCTCTAATTAGTTAAAATGATAAACCACTTATAATATCAGTATTTATCAATTTTTTGAAATATCAAAAATTCAACTTTTCAAGTTTACTAAAATTTATTTTTTGTTCATATTCAAATTTATTTTTTACCCATATTTCATTATAGTATTTGTCAATTTGATATATTTGCACTCGTGATTGAGACTTCTACGGTATAATGTCTATTGGAAAAAAAAAAAAAAAAAGTTCATGACTTAATGAGAGAGAGAGATACCCATCAGCCCATAGCCCATGATTTAGTAATTATAACAGTGTCATTCCCCTGTTGTTGAATGAGCTGCCACCAATCATATGATTTATGATGGTGTTTCCCTGTCTAAAAAAAATATACTAAATATATATATATATGCAATTCTTTCAGCAATTTTCTCTTTGTGCAATTCAAGCCATACCCTTTTGACTTGTGTCAGGTTATTTTATCCAGAGAGTAAGGCTTTTGCATTTTCAACCGCAAATTATGGACCTAAAAAGTGCAAAATTTTTGCATGCATTTTGTGCAGTTGATTTTTGACCAAATATAAGTTTAGTTTATATTATCTTTTAAAAAGGAAAAAGAGCATTGAGTTTGAATTTCTAATGTTACTATACCACAAAATAAACATTCATTCATAATTATTATGCTAAAACTCCTTTTTTTTTTTTTTTTTTGGGACTTGCCTATTAAGTATTATTAAACTAGAATTGTGTATATGTATGTCATGGATAAGGTGCATGAGTGATAGTTTTAGTCACTTATGAGTTATTGTTTGGCAATAATAGTGTATGGCAGAAAAAATGGCTGCCAGAAACTAAAAACAGATTGAGAACTAAGCTTGTCAGTGGCAGTTTCAATGCAATTATCCAAAATGTTAGAAATATAGACGTCGGAAATAATCACACATCGATCGCATAAAAAAATGACAGACTTGTAACAAGAAGGGATATCAACTCAATATATATAATTTAAGTCATTTTGTATTGAAGATTAGTTTTACTCATTTGAAAGCCAATTATTTATCGGTTACGAAGTGGTCAGGTTTTCTTATCGGTTTTGTTAACTTTTTTTAGAGTTTTGGGTTGTATTGTTTTACCTTTGATGGTTGTATGGATGTTTATATATATGTATATTTTTATGTATTTATTTCAATAAGCTTAGGCATGAGGAGTGTGATATTACTGCTAAGAAGATGTCAATCACGTTAAGATCTCTAAGTGCATCTGCTAATTGATTAGTCTTTACACATACATATATAAGAAGGAAATTATTAAATTTTGATCATTGACCTTGGATTCAAATAATTTTACAAGGTATCAAAATTAGTACCATATCTGTGTCAATTAGTATAATTTGAAATAAATGTTGATTATCAAAAATAAGAATATAAAATAAGAACTGATTAGATTTAAGGAAAACCAAATAATAATAATAAAAAACACAGAACATAAAAATAGAAGTATAGAAGAAATTTGAGATTTGTGTATTACACAGTATCTTCAAAACAAATTCGCCCTTACAATAAGTGTTGAAGGATTAACAACATCCATATAATTGCGTAAATAAAAACCTTCACGAATTTTACCGAGAAACAAACTAGGCTGGATGCCATAGTTACCAACAGCAGGTGGAGAATAGCATCCAATCTATACAAAAATTAGCATCCATGTGAATATGAATGATCTCCCTAATTATCATTCTCCATTTGTTCACTGACATGCTTATATGGGAGAAGAAATAATGCTAGCTAAAATACAGTCACAGACACTATAGCAAATAGTGAAAGAATTGCGACAACAATATAGATGGATATGAGCTTGCACTCAATTACCATAGCTCTGCATTATAATTATGAGAACCTATAAATCCTTAGCTATAGCGTTTAATGAAATATATATATATATATATATATATATATATATATACACAAGAGGAGGATTTTTATTCAACTGGTTTTTATTATTAATATTGATATTTCTCACAACTTTCTTGAAAAGGACTCTATTATCACAAGGGAAAGATGGCATTGATGATTAAGCGGATGACTTTAATAGATTAGCTTGCAACCATTTTACTGGTACAATGGAAAACAGAGAATTAATTAGGGAGCCAAGAAGAGGCGAGCAAAGCTAGGAAGCAGTTGCCTATATAAATAGGAAGCTAGAAGAGGGAATTTTCCATTGATGAAAGGGATAATAAGGGTATATAAATATATATATATATATATATATATAGTGGGCACTTGAATTCCATTCCACACAGCAACACTTGGAACAAGTAATTTATTTTCAAGAAAAAAAAAAGAGTTATTTAAATGTGTACTCTCCTAAGCTCGCTAATTAGTACAAGTCATGTCAATGCCTTAAATTTGCTGGAGCACACCTTCTTGCAATAATTAATAATAATTATTAAGTTTCATAAAAATTACTGCATTTAGTGTATGCTGTTGGTGTCTTATCAATAAAGTAGAGCATTAGTGTGTGGAATTTGGATAAAAATAAGCAATTAATAAAGTGGTATGTTATTAACTAAATGCAAACAGGAATCATATAATGATTATATATGTAACATGTTGTCTTATGGAATGGTTACAGTGTTAATTGATTATTGATTTTTCTTTAATTGGAGGCTACCGTACCGTTAGCTTTTAATTAAAACTTTTACAAGCCAGGAACATCAAAACATAAGCCTTTAAAACACTAATACCTGTTTACATAATTAATTTGCTATTTCTCATTGACCAAACGTGAGATAGTGAGGCTTGAGGCCTGGGACAAAGAGATTCCAAGTTTGAATAGTGCGAAAAGCGGGAATTTTTTTATTTATTTTTTATTTAATATGGATTGTGATTGATTGTAATTTATGTGCTAATTTGTACTTTGATGTTGTAATTGATATTTGATTTTCTCTTACATCTCTTTTAAGTCATGATGATCTTATAGTATGAATAATTATAAAGACATCAACATTTCGGTTTCATTAAATAATATTATGGGATAATTAATTTTTAATTACAACTCATGAGGTAGCAAATCATTTGTTAATAATATGTTATAAACTATTTTTTGATACATATTTTTTTTATTATTATATTTGATACCACTATTCAATATTCTCTTTCAATCTCTCTATCTAATTTAAATGAAATTTTTGCAAATTTGTAAAAAGTGAGCATTTATGAAATTTTATAAATAAAATATTTAAATCTAATATGGCTCTCTATAATTGCATAATCACACAATGCATTAAATTGTGTGTAAATAAGTTTATTGTTCCTATAATAAACAATGGAGCTCATGGATATTGTATTATATTTGGATTTTGTACTTTTATATATCAGTGTGGGTCTTAATATTAGCAAGTAATAAAATGAATAAAAAATAAAAATTTGTTTTTTAATGTATAATGATTCAAATATTTAATTTAGAATAAATATAAAATAAAGATATTTTTTAATTTAAAACAAATATAAAATTTGATTTAACTTTCGTGTTTTTCAATTCATATTAAAAAATTTTACTTATTTATATATTTTTATATATTATATTAGATATTTTGAACTCAATTTATTTATTTGTCTACATTTATTTTTTAAATGTTATACTTTTATCTTTTTATTTTTTGAATAAATTTTTTTTTAATATAAATTAAAATTTATCTGATAATCTAATGATTTGAATTCTTAATAGCTTTATTTTTAAATTAAAAGAGCAACTATAAAGTAATTTTTTGCTATACAAAGGGCTTGTCCAGGAGAGGTTAGACAAGTCCCTTTGTAATATAGAATGGAAGGATAATTTTGCTCCTTCTATAGTGAGGCACTTGCCAAGAATTAGTTCTGATCATAGACCATTATTGCTCGATTTTCGAAATGAGTTAAGCCACAGAAATGATCCTTCATTTCGTTTTTAGGCCTTGTGGACGCTACGTCCAGATTGGAATAATTTGGTTAGTAGTGATTGGGATCGGAATGGTTCTTTTAGTGATGTTCTGGGTAATTTTGCAGTAAATTGAAGGTCTGGAATAAGAATATTTTCGGGAATATTTTTGCTAATAAGAAAAGACTTGTTACTCATCTAAATAGGATTAAGAGAGTATTGGAGGATCGTGATGTTGTAGAAATTGACACCGGATTAGAGCAAAATTATAGTCAATAGTTTGAGAATATTATTTTGACACACAAATTTTACGTAGAAAACATTCAAACAAATTCGGATAAAAATCACGGGAAAGAATAGAAAAATTTCACTCTAAAAAATAATAGGAGTTACAATATTCTCTCTAAATCACAAGAAAATAATAATAACAATCTCTTTTGAAAATAGAAGAAACACATACTAAATAATCTAACTCATTTTGGAATGATTGAATACGGGGGATAGGGAGCCTTTATGTAGGCTCCCAACTAAATGGAGTACAGCTTGCAAAATGGAAGTTGTGTTTCATTTGTCAAATATAGACCAATTGTCAAATATGGAGGATTGCTGCATCAACAATTATGAGCATCGCCATTAATTGTGGGCATCGCCATTTAATTATTCAACACGTGATTATTCTATCCTTCACAAGCTAGAGAAACAAGTTCAATTGGAGTGTAAGAGAGTCCCTGCACAAGCGGAGTTGCATTGGAAACAAAAAGCTTCTAGTGGTTAGGTTAACTTAGGGGATCAAAATACAATTATTTTCATAGTAAATACAAGTTTATGAAACGTAAGGAGGTTATCCGTTTATCTTCAGGAGAATGGTGTATGGATGAGGATATTATCAAGGCTGATGAAATCGAGTTTTTTAAAACTATTTATACTAAAGAAGTGAGGAATCGTGATGCTTACCATTTCAGCGGTTATTTTCCTCAAATCATTGATGGTGACTACTCTACTTTTGCAAAACCAATCTCTTGCAAGGAGGTTAAAGTATCCATATTTCAGATGAATGCTTTGAAGGCTCCAAAAGTCAATGGAATAGTACTGATTTTTACCAAAATCATTAGGACACTGTAGATCCTCGCTTGTGTGAGACGGTGAAGAAGGGTTTTAGAGGAGAAAAATTGGAGGCTCAGGTTACTTGCACTAGAATTACTGTCATTCCTAAAGTTGATAAACCTGAAAACTAGGGTCAATTTCGGCCTATTAGTTTAAGTAACGTGACTTATAAACTAATCACCAAAGTCATTGCAAATAGACTTAAGCCCATTATGCCAAAATTGATTGGCCCTATGCAAGCTTCTTTTATCAAGGATAGGCATATGACTGATAACATAATCATTGTTCAAGAAGTGATGCATTTGATGAGGAAGTCTGTGAGGAAGAAGGGGAGTATGGCAATAAAGTTTACCTTGAGAAAGCTTATGATAGGCTGAGTTGAGAATTTATCTTAGATACTTTGAATGATACGTTTGCCTAATAATTTTGTGAATGCAATTATGGAGTGCATTACTTTTTCTTCGATGCAGGTTGCTCTGGCAGAACGTCTCTCTAAACAATTTTATCCTTCCTAAGGTATCAGGCAAGGCAAATGTCTTTGTACTTTGCATGGAGAGATTGTTCCATGCTATTATTAAGGATGGGCATGCAGGGAAATGGAGTTCAATTGCTGTGTCCAAAGATGGGCCTAGGCTATCTCATTCATTTTTCATCGATGATTTGATTCTCTTCTCTAATTTTTTTTGAGCCAACGCCATGTCATTCTTCAAGTTTGGAAGATTTTTGTAGAGCGCCCGAGCACAAGGCAAGTAATGGCAAGACCTCTATTTTTTTCTCGAAGAATGTTGACAAGAATATTATGGATAAGGTTAGTAAGGACTTGAATTTCTATTGTACAATGGATTTGGGTAAGTATCTTGGAGTTCTTATAATTCATGGGAGAGTTAGCAAAGATACTTATGCTTCTATCGTGAAAGAAATGTAGAGAAAAATTGAGCACTGGTCCAAGTTCAAGTTCTTTTTAGTAGGTCATTTGACATTGACTAAATTTGTGCTTATGACCCTTCCTTGTTGTACCATAAAGATAATGTCTCTTTTTTGAAATCTTTATGCTAATATTAATCAATATTATCATCATTTCCTTTGGGGGTCTGGTTAAAGGCATAAAAAGACAAGCCTAGTGGCGTTGGATCAAGTTTATCAGCCAAAGATTAATGGTGGTTTCGATATTCGTATGAGTAAGCAATTTAATGATGCATTGATTATAAAGTTGGCTTGGAGTTTGATGGCTAATCCAAATAACTTATGGGTCCAAGTTTTACTATCAAAATATGACAAAGATATTAGGAATAATATAGTTATTGCTTATACGTACCTCAATACTCCTCTATGGAAAAGTATTATGCAGGTTTGGGATCAATTAAAATTATAGGAAAGGATAATATAATGAATCAAGTCTTAAATGTTAGATTTTTTCTTTTATTCAATTTGAGCTCAGAGATGTCAAACCCATAAGTCATTTCTTTGTCTTTTACATGTTGCGAAATTTTTAATTTTTTTTAATTTTATTTTTAGTTGTTCTTAGTGTTTTGATTGGTTGCTAGAATATGTGAAAAGTAAAAATTGAAATTCTGGGTTTTGCTCATTTTCTCTTGATCTAATTATTATTATTGCCCAGTGCGGCAAACTATTTGTGATTCACTTAACTTGATTGGAAGTTATCAACTTGACAAGATTTTGCCTTCAGATTTTGAAAAAATGAAGTTAAAAGAAATGAGTACTCTCTATTGAGTTTTAATAATGTAAATATAAATTATAACATTTGATGATAGAGGTGATAGCTATGTGCTATTGAAGCTTGGTAGTTCTAAGGCTAAGCACTCATCTTGACTGAGATAAGTAGCTGAGGTCCTTATATTATTGCTTGTTGAAAAAGTTAAGTGCGAAAATTTAGAATATTAATGTGACAAATAATTAATTAATTTTAAACGCATCTTATAAGATAATCTAGGTGTGCTATAATTAATTTTCCCTCCCAACTTGTTGATTTTTATATATGATAATAAAAGAAAAAATTATAACTAAGCTACTTGAAATTAAACAAGTTATATTGTAATAGGCTACCATTCAAGGATTTGAGGCTAAGGGATTAAAATAAGTATGGATATAAAACAAGTATTTATACATCACAATGAACATAGACAAGAAAATATAAACTATATTGAGTTGTAATGTTGATACTAAAATACACAAAAACCAACAATCAACCGGTAATCAACCACAAAATACTAAAAATCAACTAAACAACTAAGAATCAACCATAAAATCAACTTCTGATCAACCAACAAACAAGCTAATTCTCAAACTATTCCATCATCTCTTTAAAATCTTTGAAATTATAGTATTTTAGAAATACTAAAACTGAAATATACAAAAACCAACAATCAACATGTAATCAACCATAAAATATTAATAATCAACTTGTCATCAATCTCTAATTAACCAACAACTAACATGTAATCAACTTTTGATCAACCAAAAAACAACTAGTATTTTAGCAATACTAATACTAAAATATGCAAAAACCAACAATCAACTTATAATCTATTTTATCAACAAAAAATGACCAGCATTTTAGCATTACTAATGTAAAATACGCAAAGACCAACAATCAACCTGTAATTAACATGTTATCAACCCATAATCAACTGCAAAATAATCAAAATACAACATAATTCTTAACCTATTTCGTCATCTCTCTCAATTTACAGTATTTTAGCATACTAATGTTGATTCTTAGTATAGAAATGAAAGCAATAAAAACTAAAAACACACACAAAAAATTCAAAAAAGTAACAAAAAACCATCTAAAAACGTAAAATGTATTAAACTAAGATAATCCATCCCATATATAAATAATCTGTTAAAAAATACAAACTTTTAAAAATATTACATAATAAAATATTAAATAAAGAGACTAAAATAAAAAAAAATAAAAATCTAGCCAACAAAAAATTATTTTTTAAATAGTTTGAATTTAAGTTGGCATTAATAAAATACTACTTAAATAAAATATTTTTTAAAAAGTATTTAAAATTATAAAATTAGATATTCGATCAAATTGATTGAGTATTATAATTTTTAAATTGAGTTCAATTTGGTATTCAGATTATTTGCAAACAACTAATAACATCCCAAAATTAAAAAGACAATAAAATAAAATCAATAAATTAAAATAATAATTTCCTCCTACTTAATTGTTTATAGAAATTATAGACCTAATCTACAATTTATTTCATAAATATAACTAACTCACTATTGAAAAAATGATATCAAAATAAAAATGAATTATATAAAAAATTTGAGAAAATATTATACATCATTAAAATGATATAAAATCAACTAAACATATACATTAAATCAACCAAATATATAAATAAAATAAACCAAATATATACTTGAATATTCATTATCTAATATTCATTTTTATTTTTAAAAAGTTATCACTATTTGTCGTATATAATTAAATGAAATTATTAAGTTGTTATATAATTAAAATAATTTTTTATGACATAAATATAACTCATGTGTGAGTTAAGCAGTATATAAAATGCAACATTAAATATAAAAAAGAAGTACTAAGGAGAAGTAACAATATGGTTTATTCCAAGATTATTGCGAGTATACAAAGGGTATACTCGGGATATATTCTGAGTATATAAAAGGAATATGCTGCTATTGAATATTTAATTTCTCTCTACTTAATTTTTTCAATAAATTATAGACTTGATCTTTAATTTATTTCATAAATATGACTAACTCACTACTGAAAAAATAATATTAAAAAAATGATTATAAGGCAAACAAAAAATTGAAAAAATATTGTACAACAATAATTGATAACAAATCAGCTAAATATATACATCAAATCAACTAAATATAAAAACAAAATCAACCAAACATATATCCAAAATAAAATAAAAGTTAGTTTATGTGATATTTAAGTAGTGAAATTTTTATGGGATAATTAAAGTAATCAAACTTTAACGACGAGCATTTATATTTTTTTCTCCCTTTTATTTATTTTTTCAAATTTTGTTCCCCGTTTCACCAAACCTCCTAATTATTAAAAATATGAAACACTAATGTAGTAAAATCCAAATCAATTAAGTCATACCAAGAATGTAATATGTGTAAATAGGATTATGCCTAATTGACACATGTCCAAATTTTTTTTTTTTTTTTCAAAACTTGAATCTTTGACATGTAGCCATTAACTAGACAATTTTTAATTAACATAATTTTCAATTATTCTAATGTGCAAATCAATATATGTAACTAGAGTTGTGTCTAATTAACATATGTCCAAATGGATATTTTTCAAAACTTGAATATTTGACATGTAGTAATAAATTAGATAATTTTTAATTAACATAATTTCTAATTACTCTAATGTGCAACTTAAAAAAAAAAAAGGGTACAAAAATAACCCACTCTCTAACTACCAAATCCAGCCACCTTTCAAAATCATCTTTTCCTACAAACCCATCGTCATTATCATCGTCTATAAATTTCCCAAGTCTACAATTCTTAATTTCTCATTTTCAAGTTATAATATCATCAAACCGAAACAATCAATAGAAAAGCATAAATTGCCAAAGACAAAATTCAGCCACCCTTCAAAGTTGCCAAAAATAGAAGCAATTAGAGATAGAGGGAGTAAACAATCCATCTACCAGCTCCATTACATGAAGAAAATTGCTTGTGTGGTCTGAATTTTTGAAGCCAAAATCAAGATTTATAGAGCCATTATTCCAATTGAGGTAATTTTAAAAGAGCGAAACACATGAAAAAAAAATGACAACGAAAAATTTCAAAACAAAGAATAAAAGCTTAGTTCAAAGCTTTTTTTTTTTTTTTTTTTTTCCGTCAAAGGCTTAGTTTAAAACAAGAATACAAAAGTGTGAAAATATACAGTTCCAGCTAAAAGAAGCTTAAAAAAAATTGATAGAAAAGTGAAAATTCAAAATGCAGGGTATTAATGTTAAAAAGACAAAAGCATGAAAATATACAGTTTTAGTAGGGATTGCAATTTGTACTCTACTCATGGAGATCCACCCGAATCCTACCTGGTCAAAGTGGGTAATGCCTGAGTTGACTGGATAACTCATACTCTGAAAAATAGCATTGGGTTTGGGTAAAATACGGATAATGTAGTATCCTATCCATAACCATACACATACTCCATTCGAACTATCGTGGTTATATATTTTATATAAAATTTTATATATTTTATTATTTTATATAAAGTTTTTAGTATTTTAGTATCTAAAATAATTTTTATATTTTCTTAAATATAAAAATAAGTTTAAATTGATATAAATATTCTTAAATAATTTGTATTTCAGTCATTAAAACTATGTCGTTTTAATATATATTTTTAGTAATTTAATAATTTCATTTAGATTACCATAATGTCATTTAATTTAGTTAAATAATTTATTATACCTTATCATTTTATTGAGAATAAAAAAGTCATTTTGTATCATTAATATATAATGTTAAACTTAATCATAAATTTCTTTTATTTTCTCATTTTATCATTCTGCTCATTCATTTTATCATTCTGCTCATTCTCTTTCCTTAGTACTTTCTCTTTTGGATCTCCATTTATTTTCTTCTTAGAATCGCTTTATATAAACTCTCTGCAAATTTTTTATTTTCAAACTCTCTATATCTCATTCTATTTTCTCTCTGGATTTTCTTTTTTCTTTTTTTTCCTCTAAATTTTCTTTTCTTTTTTTTTTTTGGATATTCTTCTCTATCTAGTTCTATAATTAAATAAGCTTTCATTAAATTAATATTGTTCTATAGTTTTTCTTTTTGATTCTCATAATTTTGAGTGTAAAAAATGGCAAAATAAAGAGTCACATTCATGTATTTGAGATAAAACTACTATTTAGATATTTCATACTTACTATATTTGAAGTTAATATTATTTGTGACAATTATTCTTTTTATTTATTAATATTAATTCACTCTATTTTATCTTTACTTCTTTTTACGTAAAATCATTGTTTAGATATACAAATTAATATTATCTTATTAAATTTAACAATTCATTAAAACACTATACTCTTTTAAGTTTTAGTGTTTATAACTTCATATCAAGTAATCAAATCAAATATTCTAAATATCAAATAATCAATTATCTTAAATCATTATGTTTTTTATTATACAAATTTATTTTATTTTTTAAATCAAATATTTTAAATTTATGCATATTTTTAAAAATAATTTGATAATTATTCGGGTAATGGATTATCTGCAGATTACTTGAAACCCTATAGTTATGGGACGGGTTTGAAATTTATTATTTAAATGGGCATGAGTACAGGTATGAGTAGACATGTACATTTTTAAATATAGGTAAAGTTATTATATTACCCTACCTGCCATCCCTAACACTATGCATGGCACCAAGATGAGAAGAGGGGGGGAAGTTATTTTACCCTTTGTTAGGATGGGGTGTAGGGAATGGTAATTAATAGAAGGGTAGGGAAAGGTAAGGATGGGAATGGAAGGGGAAAAAAAAGAAGTGTATGTGGTAACTTTATTTTTATTTGGTAGAGAAATGAGGGAGAAAAAGTAATTAATGGAATGATAAATTTTAAAATTATAAAAATAACCTTATAACTTGTATATTTAAAACAAAAGAATAACATTATTTTATACATTTAAGATGTCAAAAATTTTACTAATCTTCATTCACACTTATATAATTTAAATAATTCATATATTTATATATTACTTTTTTTTTATAAAATTTTTTTTTGTATAAGCATAAAATATGAGCAAATTTAGTTCCAAAATAATTTTATAACTTAAAAATAACATAAAATAAA
Organism: Reutealis trisperma; assembly: GCA_947687605.1. Lineage (NCBI taxonomy): Eukaryota > Viridiplantae > Streptophyta > Magnoliopsida > Malpighiales > Euphorbiaceae > Reutealis > Reutealis trisperma. Next base: position 4,296,413 of record CANTUT010000050.1, read on the forward strand.
TATATATACTTTAAAAATATGGTTGGTAAAAAAATTAATTATGGACAGAAATATAATTAAAACTCAATTATCCCTCTACACCCTAAATTAGGGTATAAAAAAATTTTAACTTTGAAGTGTAAGGGAAGGTAAGGTTTACCCTTCATTTCCATTATTTATACCACTAAAAAATTAGTTGCATTTTTTTTAAATAAGAATATAAGAGTATCTTTTTATTACTTACATCTCCTCCCTTTTCCTTCTCGACACTCCATCCAAAACAAAAGGTAAGTTTCATATAGAAAAAGCTTAAAAACAAAAAAATAAATTTGGATAAAAGTGAAAATTCAAAACGTACGGTATTAACCTGAAAAGACAAAAAAAAAAAAAAAAAAAACAGCAGGGTAGAATTACCTCTATTCATGATCCTTCAAACTGGGCCTTGTTTGATGTGTTACAGAAGCCAAAAGCCCAATAGAGAAACGTTCACTTCCAGTTTAATTTTCAAACCCGGCGAAAACCCTAGCCGGCGAAAAGAAGTAAAAACCCTTCCGACGATGCTTAGACCCTTTTGCATCTAAACAGTAACTACACAGCATTTTCTGAGGAGAAATGTCTCTCAGATATTGGCGCTTGAGAAAAATTTCAACGCTTTTGTCTCGAATTTTCTCTGGTTAGCCCTTTTTTTTTAAATGTATAATCGATTCTCTGAGGTTAATAATGCTGCTTCAATCTTTTTTTTTTTTTTTTTTTGCAGGTAATCAATTACAGCAATCAAGAGCAGTCGTAAATTTCTATTCAGCTTCCTCTTCAGTTCCTGTGCCTTACTCAAGCGATAACATGGGGATTATGGACAAAAGGTTTTATTCTCAGAGGTAATTTGTTGCTTTTTTTATTTATTTTTTTTTGTTGTCTTAGTTATTATAATCATAGCACTTTTTTGGAGGAATTTTTTTTAGTTATTTTGGGTTGTTAATTTGATAACTTATCAATGGCAATTGTTTTCAGGTACTCAACAGTATCACAATTGTCAAAAGATTCTACTCTTGCTCCAGCTAATTATATATTGACCTTTATTGAATCTAAATTTGATGAGCTTCAAGGTTTGATCCAAAATTTGTGTCTCTACATACTCAAAGTTTTGTTTTTCCTTTTCTTTTAATCCCTTTTTTTTTAATTTATTTTGAGCCACAATGTGTCAGAGTAATTGGCAAGTGCACGTTACATATTCCAGTAGCAATTGAAATGGATTGTTTCTGAACTTTTGGAATGACTTGCACAGGCCCAGATCATTGTTGGTTAAATAAGGTTGAAGGAGATAAAGATCGTTTCAATAAAGATGGAGCCTTTTTGGTCCTTGCTGGACAATTCCTTGAGAATTCTCAAATTGTTAGTATGCTTGAAAAACTCAAGTCACTTCATCAGAAGTAAGAGAATATCAAATATTTGCTTCTTTAAGGGTTTTTTTTTTAATTAAAATTGGATGAGTCTGGCTTGATGGATGATTCCCTTTAAGGATGTTACTTCTTTTGCCATGCCAGATTTCCTACGCTTTGCATCATGGGCTTTCATTGTGGAGCTTCAATTGGCTCTGTGGCTGATCAAACTAACCTTGTTGCATTGGTAATGAAGGAGTACATTACATTTCCCATATTATTGTCAAACAAGAAGTTTTTAGAGGTGAGGTAAAAATACTCAGTTTGAACTCAAAATTATAGTAATAAGATCTTATGCATCCATAAATCTTAGTTTTCAAGATGCTTATAAATTTTGGCTGCTAAAGTAAGATGAAAGAATTTTTTTTTTCCCAATCATGTGTAGTAATAGATGAAAAGTGTTGGAATTGATTTTATTTATCTTTCTATGGAGTCTTCTGTAACTTAAAGTCCAATACAAACACTTGTGATTTGGTTATTCTTAGGATATACATTTTTTGTCAGATATTCTTTTAGTTTTGTTCATATGGATCTCTTTCTTCGACAAGGGGTTTATTGTATTTTTTTGCCAAGTTTTGAACCTGCAGGATTTCTTTCTTTCTCTGAATGCATCACGAACCATTTTCTATTTTCTTATGCTCTAAACATAAATAATCACTGTTTAGAGATTCTGGACATTGTTATTAGTAGAAGAAAATAAATCTATTTAGAGGTGCTGTTCAGCATTGCCTCTGGTTAAACTAATTTGCTATTCAATCTGTTGGGTCATCATATTGTCCTTGGCTTTTAGTTTGATAATTTTTTCTTTTATTTTACCCCATCAATGAAGATAAGGGACTGGTTCTGGCATAAAATATGGCAAATGCCGATGAATGGTTATAGAAAATATTGGAATAATTTGGAAGTTTGTTTAGCCGTCTATGCTCATGCAATACAAGTTACACTCAAATTGGATTCCATCTTGTATGTAAAGCATGAGACTAGGGAGCATCTATATCAAGGAATCATCTATTTATATATTCATAATCCTCTCATATTATGTTTCCTTATATTAATAGTTTTCAACATGACAAACCACAATAGACATATAGAACACGCTTTAGTTAATTTCATATTCAATATGTTGTGCAGGAGACTTTTCCTGCATTACCTACATTTATTTCTAATGGAATAATAATTAAAAAAAAATGACAGAAGATGAATTTAAAATTCTTATATACTGATTGTACAAGTATATCAACAATTGTGCATATAAATATCAAAACTTAAAAATTACACATTAAATGTCATAAAGCATTACATGGCTAGTGGACAGGTGTGTGTGTTTATCATGTTGACAAATGAGAAAATTTCTGCAAAAGTAGGGGAATATTTAACTTATTAAAATAAAATTTGCATTGAATAGAGAGGAATGGTATGAAAGGATTCATATAATTGGCTCATTTAGCTGGGAATTATTCATTTTGACGATGAGTAACTATATTTTTGGATTCAAATACATGCTAATCTTTTGATTTTGAACAAGGCAATCATTAGTTGATCTTATCATGAGCCTTGATTTGTTTGTTTATTTATTTATTTACTTGAAAATTGTTAGTTGAGTTCTTTGGTGATTTAATTGGTTCTTAATTTTCTTAATTGTTCACGGTATGACTAACACATTGTTTTATTGATGTATTTAGATGGAAAATGAGGCATGCTATATTTTGTTCAGAGATTTTAGGAATCCTGTTATTTATCAGGAGAAGGATTTGGATCTTGGGATGATTGGTAAAGGTATGTGTACGTGTTTTTCTTTTAATATCTAACATAGGGGTGTAATCGAGCCGAGTTGAGATGTGTACTTGTTGAGCTTGAGCTTGAATCAATTAGAAAACTCGACTCAATCTTGATCGAGTTATCACGGCTCGAACATATACTCAAAATACTCGAGTTTGACTTGATTAGGCTCGATTATCATTAAAAACTAAATTCACTTATTTAATATCAAAACGAAACTTGAAAAATCAAATAAGTTCGAGCCCAAGATTGAATGAGTAATTATATAATATAAAATATATTTAAAATTATATAAAATCTTGATACTAGAATTTGGCTCAACTCATTACTCGAACTTGAGCTCGACTCGATTATAATCGAGTCAAATTCAAGTATTTTACGAGTCGAGTTAGAGTAGTTCACAGGTATTTTAACCCATTACACCCCTAATCTAACATCTAACATGGAAAGGATTCTCTTGTTCAACAATGTTACATCTAAACTGAACTAGCTGCTTCCTCTCCCCTTTCCTCTTATTTCCATGCCCTGCCAGCCTATTTGCTTTTTCCTCTCCATTCTACTCATGTCTTAATTGCATTTAAGTGTAATATGTATTCATTGTATCCCTTTTTGTCAGAATGATTATCACAAGTATTGACCCATTTCCTCTTCTTTGTCCATGATTGTCTTTTACTGTGATCTTTGTTTGGATATGACTCAACTTGATGAATTTTGTGTCAAAACTGAATACCTGTAGGTTTGTTTATGCATATCATATGCACAATGTATGTGCAAGCATGCTTAGATGCTTAAATATATATGTTTATTTTCTCATTTGATACCCCTTCGCAGAAATTGAGGAGTTGAAACTGCAACAAAATGGGAATCTTATTTCGCACAACTTCAGAAGTACTTGGGTGAAACAAGCTGATGTTATTAAGGAACCAGACTTGACTTCTTCTCTGCAGAACTCACTCCTCTACTTCCCAGGCAGAGTCTTCCTCGGCATGGGTTTTTTGTTGCCTTACATTTTAGTTGCATCTCTTTTTAAGTAGTATGGAAGTAAAGTTTTTTGTTTGACTAGTGCGCCTAATTACGAGAAGAGGGTAGGAAAGCCTTCCAAATCAAATGGTAAAAAGTTCCATTGTAAAAAATCTAAGAAAATTACTGGTTACATAGGGTATTATACACTTAATTACCAGATACCGGTCCAGCCCTACTCCTAAGTTTAGCTCATGCATAATTCGTTGGCATTAAGTTGTGTAATAACATTAATAGATGTTGTTTACTCAAAACATGCCTTCCTTTTTTCCCCAGGCTGTGTCTCTGCAGATGAAAGTGGTGGTCGCCTATTCCTTTCCGACAGCAATCATCATCGAATTATCATATTGGACAGAAATGGGAAGATTATGGACTGTGTATGTATTGAAGTTGCATCTTGAGTTCAAATCAAACTGCAATAGCCTTTCTTCTTCTTCTTCTTCTTCTTCTTCTTCTTCTTTTTTAACAAAAAAAGTATTAAAGTCCTCCAGTAGCTAATATTTTGTGGTGGTGATTTCCATTCTGTGAAAGAACTGTGTACTTCTGATGGTGGATACTGATTATTACTTTCACCATTTGGCTATATTCACTTCTTATACATTGAGTTTTTGGTAATCATTTCTAAGGATAGTTAATGTGTGCATGAATCCATATATGCTTCTGAAGTGGGTCCCAGTTTAGTATGTAATTTATCCATTACCAATATATTTGTAGTCCTGCGGATGTCAGTTGGTGAACTTATTTCCACTTCAGATTTTTGGGTGTTCAAAGTGTAAAGGGCTTCAATGGCAATAACCTTCAAAATTTTTTAATATCACCATTTTGGTCTTTTCTTTGCTATTATCCTCATTTAATACATACAATGGAAAAAGATGAAATAAAACATAGCTTTAGACTTACATTTTTATATGTCAGATTGGTTCTTCCCCAGGTTTTGAAGATGGAGAATTTGAGTCTGCCAAGCTACTGCGTCCTGCAGCTTCCTTTTATCATGATGCTGAGGATTGTCTGTATATTGTGGATTCAGAGGTATTCATTTAGAAACTTTTGGGTGATTTGCAATATTGTGAAATTGATGGATTCCTTATATTTGATGCACCAATTTAGATGTTCTTAAGTGTTTAACTGACCCTTTTTTGATCAAAACCTATACAGTAGCATAATGCTGAATCATTTGTGAATTAACTCTGCTGAACCAGCTATCTTCATTAGGGGTGATTCCCAATAGATTTGGAATGTGACAGATTCCAATAATAATCACTTTTCCCAACCAAGTTTTCGACCTTAAATTTCTCTACAGTTGCATTTTCATACTCTGTAGTCAATTGTTACTGATTTGTTGCATAGCAATTGGTTTAAAAAGAAAATTGATGTTTCATTTATTTTGTTAGAACCTTTTTCAAGAAAATACTTGGCATTTAACTCATATGCATTTTTAAGATAGTTGTGACTTATTATTTTACGTTATTGATTTCTGTTCCTTAGAACCAAGCCATTAGACGAGCTGATATGGAGAGGCGGGTTTTAGAGACTCTTTATCCCACTTGTAGCATCAGTAAAAAAGATGGTAGTATATGGACCTGGATTGTGAACAAAATGGGTTTTTCAAGCAACATCGATTCAAAGTCCAAAGAATTTGATTCCCAGTTGCTGGTGTTTCCATGGCATCTTTTGAAGTCAGAGGATGATAGTTTCTTTATCATCAACCGCAGGTAAAGGATGATGTTCTTGTTATTAATTTTTGATAATAGGAGGCGCTATCCTTGCTTCTTTTTTTTTTTGTGTTCGCTATAGTAGTTAAACATTATGCTCTAAGATACTCAAATGGCTAGACCCCTCAGCTCCCAACTTTTTGTTTTAGATTAAAACAAGGTGCAAATTTTTGAGGAATAAATCTTTTAACTTGACTTTGATCTAAAGATGTTAGCAACCAGTCTTTAGTTCATTACATTTGATCTAGTTATACAAGATAATTACAAGAAAGAATTGAAGAAGTGGGAGAAACTCAATCCAAAACCAAAATAAATAAACAAAAAAAGCGAAGGGAAGGAGAGGGAGAGAAGGGGGGGCAGGGGGGTGGTGGGAGGAAGGTGGTTGGAGAGGGAGCAGTTGGGGCAGAAGAAAATGAAGTTAATGCTGTGCAGTGTAGTCTCAATGCCTTTAAGAGTACGGCTCCTATGTTCCAAGTTGAGCACATTATGCACTCTTCCACTCCAAACTTTAGTGCTTGATAGAAAATGACATTGGATGCTTTTTCCAAATGACAGAAATGACGTGGCCTCTTAATCATACTTAATGGTTTAGATTCATTTTGACAAATGGCCATCCTGTTACTTGCTTCAAGTCCTTCAGTTAGTCAATGCTGGCTGGTTTTTCTGTAGGTTGCATTCTGTCAAGTATGCATTGGTATTAATTCAATGTTTCCATTTAAGCACGTCCTAATATCTTAAAACCTCTTACTTGTGACCTTAATATCTAATGCTGGCTGGTTTCATTTAGATAATCTGTGACACAAGGGTCATTTCATTTGCAGCTTTGAAACCCTATGGATCATGGATTTGGCTTCAGGAAAAATAAAAGAATCTATCAAAGGTTTGAAATTGGTTCCCAATATCTTTTTTCCTCTTGCATTAGTATTCAACTATGTATATCTAATATTTACTTATCTAAATACACGAAAAGGATTTCCAAAGATTTTGGAGACCTGTGAGCAGTTGATAATGGAGAAAGCATCCCTCTTAAAACAGATGCCAAGTGATTGGCTGCAACTGCAGATTGATGCCAATTGCTCTCAAAAGGATTTTCCATTTGCTAATCTTGTATCATCTGTAACAACCTTTCAAAATTACATTGTTGTGTGTGACACGGGTATGGATCACATTAATTTTCCCTCCTATGTGCATCTGTTATTTGATTTAGTTGATTACTTATGTATTGCAATACTTCATTGAAGTTGCACAGAAGGTGCTGAAACTAAATATAGAATCAGGAGTCTGTTCAAACTTCCAGTTTTCAAATTTTGGGATCCTTGGCTTTCCTTATTGGCCGACCTTTCCTTTGGAGAGAGTTTATCCTGAGTAAGTAATTGTACTCTTGAAAACTGAAGTTACCTCTGTCTCCTGTTTTTAACCTTTTTCTGGTCAGTATGGCATTTGGATGTAAAATTGTTTCATGCTGAACCTAACCTAACCAATTTTTTTCATTTCTTCATTTTTTTTCTTTTGTGTGATAGATATTCACACAGCAGAGTATGGACTGATCATCTTCAATGTTTCCGCTTGCTGCCTGGTATTTACAGTTGACAGTAGTTGATTTCTATATTTCTGATGGGAAAGAACATCTTATTGTTATGTTTTTCTGTTACCAACTTTAGTTGTTAAACTAAAATTCTAGGGAACAATGCTTAAAATTTCATTATGCTTCTGCAAACACAATATTTCCCTCATGATTTTGATGTTTGATAAACATCTCAAACCATATAGTAAATTTGCTTACTGTGTAACATCATCCTGAATAAAAATCCTTAAATTCGCTTACCGTGTAACATCATCCTGAATAAAAATCCTTAAATTCGCTTACCGTGTAACATCATCCTGAATAAAAATCCTAACTTGAATGCATATGGTTACATAGCTTCTTAAACCTTTATGAGATCTTTGTTGAGTTGACTTTGCCTGTAAGAATTATCACATCGATGTATGACCCAGGAGCTTTTGTTAATTTTGGTTGCAATGTTCAAAGTTTTATTTTCTCTGCAAAAAATTTATCATGATGTCAATGAAACAAGCATTTATTGGTAATCCAGGTACATATGCTCAAGCTATTTGACTTTTTGTTGTGGCAGATTTCTGCACGCCAAATATTGAGATGAGTTTTTGGTTTGTTTCAAAACTGCACTTCTTGGTGAATTTCTAGCTTTTTCATAAATGGTTCAGTTAATCAAGTTCAAGCACACTTTTTTTAATAGTATTTTTGGGCTGCATCTAGTGCTTGGACAACTATCTGTGTGATTTGTACTGGACCCTCCCATTTTGATTGGAATGACAACACACACACACAAGCACAGACACACACATGCAGATAAGTGCTTGCAGGCCAGCAACACTAACTTCTCATATCCCAAGTTTATTGCTGATTGTGTAATACTAATACATGATTGAGGCAAAAGTTATTGAATACCAGCAATGGTGTGTTTGTAACAGGTAGGATTAACATACAGTTAAATGTAGACATCCCAGAGGATGTTGAGCTTGTTGAACCATTACAAGAAGGATGCATATGGCGCCAGGCACGAGGGGCTGCAACTGAAGTTTTGGGTAGAGAGAATGCAGTAGGATCCTCAGAGAAGGTTTTTAAGTGGCACATGTTTTTTTTCCCTCTTTTTGCCTTTGAATATGTTACTTTATTTTGATCCTGTTGATTTTTCATTTGGTCTGGAAAGTTCTTTCTTTTCTAGTGCTTTAGAGCTCCATTTTGTGGGTGCATGCATACAGGTTGGTGTTGCCCAACAGTGGTATGATGATTTGGATAATCTGGCCTTTTCAACCCCAGAAACAGATGTAACTATTGAAGACAGTAACACAACTTTAGATGCTAAATCTGAAGATTGGAAAGTTCACATTGATTGTGCTGTCAATACAAGTCCTGGAACAAGTGAGGTATGTATGCATGTTCTTTATACTCTTTTGCTTGTTAAAATTTATGTTTCTTTTCTCTCTCCCTCGGCATGTGCACTCGTCCAAACTTGCCAAATTTCAGCATCAATAATACTTTATCAGAAGACAGTTAAAATCCAATCTTTTTTGCTGATATCAAGTGTTTTAGGTAATGAAACAAAAGCATTTATATATCATGCTTATACTTTTGGGCTTGAAAAAACTGAAAAAGGATTATTGTACTCAATTCCAGAATATAGAATATTGTTAAGGCACCTAAACTGAAGTAGGTTGGTCTTAGCTACTAGGTGAACTAAAAATGCCTTGTAGGTTGTCCTTATTTTATGTTTTATTATCTCTGTATTATTGATGGTACCTTGTAGCGTTGTCACTAATAATAATAATAATAATAATGGGAACTTTTATCCCCTAACAGGGAGTTACTTTGAGTTGTCTTGTTACAGTGAACTCCCTTCCTATATTGAATAGAAATAGTGATAAGAAAAATCGGATTATTTCAAAATGCTCTGAGGTCTGCAAGTGGAGCGTGGATTAGCCTGATCAGTTTTTCTAAAGCAGGCAGAGAGTTCAAAAATAGTACCAATAGCTTTTTATTTTATTTTGTTTATACGACAGGTTGTTGTATATGCGGCATTGTACCTAAAACTTAGAAGACATCCCGATTTACAAGACGACAGTCAGGAGCAATATGCAGCAAGGATAGCTGACATTCTGAACCCAGGGAAAAGAGGAGGAATTGGAAGAGATTCATGCACTCAACTCTTGTTAAAATCAAATGCTGATTTGAGGGACCTTGTTTTTATGAAACCTTTACATGTGAGGATCAGGTTCGATTGTCTTGATCACCCAAAAGCTGACAATGGAAAAGATATTATCTTAACTGACTCCTCTATCGAAGTCAATGTAACACTTGAAACTTAATAGCTGCTAGTGCACAACTACAGTGTTTTTTTATGTTGTCAGTTGGCACTTGGAGTAGAGATAAAATGTGGAATGAACCCTTTTTTGGAGTTGACACAGACCTTGCAGCTGGATAAACCAAAAGAAAACAGAAGAGTTGGAAGTGGAAAGAAGGGATTTCACATATACTCCAAGTTGAACACTTTGATGGGTATGAAGTAGGAAATTATTTGTCTTCATATGCCTGATTGTGCATTATTATTCTCATTCTTCTTGTCATTTTCAGCATAGGAAAGGATATTTGGTTAATGAAGTTATTGTATTAAAAATAGAATAATAGAGGGAAAATATTTTAAAAAAGGAAGCCTCTAATGCTTTCCCACATAATATTTGTCTCATTTGTTCTTGTAATATGTACTTCATGACTTATTGTCTCTTGAATGCTTCTTATTTGTGTTTAATTTAATGAAATAATTAATAGTATTAAGATTCTCAATTTGCCATTAGTCTCTCTTACACTTGACAAGTGGAGGTTGTAAAGGAATTTGTCTCAATATAGGAACCCTAAATTACCTGCATTTTAGACCCTCTAGTAGTAGGTTGCTGATTATATCTGTTCACAGAACTCGGGCTGAATTTGAAAAATAATAAAATTCCAATAAGTTTGATCTACTCGATTTGTAATTTTCTTTATAAATTAAGGTATGTAACCCAATCCATAAACAGATCAATTACTAATTATTGTCGTAACCGACACTTTCTATCCTTTATAAGCTAAACTGTACAAGAACATTACTGACACTTCCTGTCCTTCATTGAAGGAAATTGTATGCGAGGTAACCTGAAAGCCAACTCTCTTTATCAAATTATCATATACAGCCCATTTGTAGGTTTATCAGTGCCGACATGGTTCAACAAGGAAGAAGCAGTGCAAACAAAGCTACAATCATGGCTATATCTACAACTACTCGTTTTATACACTTTTTGGTTCAATTCAAGGTCACTTAAGTCCGTTTCTGGTTTGCCATCAGGACCTATCCTGTTATCTTGAATATGATAGGAAATTTACAACTTCTTGTAGGGTCCAAAAAGCTGACTAAATAAATTAGCTTTCAAACTGCTGACTTAAAAAAATAAAAAAAGGTGGTTGATGGAGGAAAAGAACATGCAAACATGTTCTTCTATCTCGGCTTTTACCAGCCTTTGGCAACATATTTTACTATTGATTACGTATATATGGCAATATTAACAATCCGCATTACATTGACATGGTGACAATTTTCAGGAACAAAATGATCAAATTCGATCAACAGATTTACAATTATAAGATTAACAAATTCAACAAAAAATAAACTACATATTTAATTATCTACCTACCAAATACGAATGGATAATCAATTTTTTTTTTTAAATAAATTAAGAAAAAAAGGCGTATGTTTCATGGTACAACATATTTTTTATTAGTTTAATCACATGAATATTGATTAATTAAATCATTTCCAAATATAAATAATTTTTCTTCTAATACTTTAGTCATTACTAAGTTTTCTTTTAAATAAATAAAACTATAATATAATAAATACATATATGGTTTGAGTAATAAATTTACGTTCGATTTTCCCCTAAAAAAATGTAAAATATAATCTCTAAAATCTCTACAGTTCAATTAATTATTGTTATTATACATCATATCTTGACTCGCTGCTTCTAGTTCTGTGCACGTTTGAATACATATATGCATGTACAGTTGTATTTTTTGTTTTCTTTTCTATTTTTTTTTTGTACTTTTTATTACATAAAATTAACTTTATTACACAAAAAAAAAAAATTTCACATCATATAAAATTAACTTTTTCTATTAACTAAAAACCTTTTTCAATGAAATTATTAGATGATTTTCCAAAGAAAATAAAGTGAATTGCAATGAGTTAAAGAAGAATAGATTGACTTAGATGAAAAGAACTCTGATTGTTTAAATAGAGATCTTTAGTTTGATCATTTATGAATGCAAAAAATCTTCTTGAGATAGATCTCCACTTTATTTAAAATTATTGAGCATTTAGAATTTATTATCATATCTATTTTTTTTATGATTTTATGCATGAAACTTAATCCGAATATACAATCATTTCAAATAATCATCTATCCAAATGGATGCATTCTCTAACCATTCTTTACAAATAAATCTGCTTGATTTAGCTGTTGATGATAGTCATTAGCAATTGTTGACGTTATAAATGATAATTAGTAGTTAGCTGATTTAATATTTAGTTATTATTGTTAATGTATTTAATGATCATAAAACTAATCTACTTCTGAATTAAGAGGTTAATTAAACTAACTCTCAAGATTAATTAAAAAACCAATGATTTTTTATTTTTTATTTCTTTATAACATTACTCTCTTCTATTTTTCTATTAATAATATACAAACCTTAAAAAGCAAACCTTACACATAACGGTATAATTATTATTATATATGTATAACCCTCAAGAATGGATTCTGGCTCTCCAGCCACACATGATAAAGCTAATTAAGAAAGAGCTTCAAAAATCAAAACCTCTCATTCAATTTCTTCTCCAATTTCCTCGCAATTTTCTGTTAGTTCTGTCTATTTTCCTCTTTCTTTTTTTTTTTTAGTGAATTAATTTCTCTAATAATCTTTTTAAAGTCTTTCATTTTTTTTTTCTAATTTCAAGGGTTTTTTTGGTTAAGCTGGTGTTAATTAATTTCTTAATTAACCCAGCTGTACCCTAAAACCTCTTCTTCTTCTTCTTCTTCTTCTTTATGATGCTCCTTTCCTTTAAAATATATTATAAATAACAACTTCATATAGCTATATTCTGTTTTTTGAAAAAACAAAAAGAAAAACGATTAAGCCTTTCTTTTCTTTTTTCTTTTTTTTTTTTTAATTTGTTAATTTTTAATCTTTTGGGAGTTGATTGTTTTTCCATGTTTACCAAATATAATTATTGGCTTATGTTTTAATCATTTGTTCTAACCCATTAAATTAAATTTTAATTGGGTTTTTTTTTTTTGAAAAAACAAAAAGACATTTATATATAAAATTAATTAATTCTTGAAAAGAAAATGAGTTGTTTTGCATGCTTTTCATCCCAAGAGAAGAAAGCAGCTAATAAAAGGACAAATAGCAGCAAAAAATCACTCTCACAACGTCCTATCTCTCCTCCTCGTCGTAAAGAAAATAATTTTGCAACGGTTCCGACTGGTAAGTATTAAAATTCATATTGGAAATTTCTTTTATTTAAATTTGATATTATATTAATTCTTTTATACATTTTTTTTAATTGAAATATAAATTCGAATTCGAAAACGTTAAGTCTTTTTATTGGGCAATTATGAATAAAAGTTGGTTAAGACATACTCATATGTCATACCTCATATCACAATTAGTGAAAAAAAATTTCAAACTCAAACTTTTAAAAAATTAAATATTTTTCAAACTTAAACTCAGTCCATGAATAGGTCCAACAGTCAATAGTCAAAAATTAGCTTTTTGGAGGTAGCAACTAATGTATGGTTTTTATGATCAAATTCTAACAATTAAAAATTTTAGCCATCAAAGTTTCAAATTTCAATTACTCTTAACTGTAGAATTTATCAAACAAGCTTTTTATTTATTTATTTTTTTTTTTTTATAAGAAGCTAATAAAAAGAGAATAATAGATGCTCCAAGATCAAAGCCCCAAGTTGAACTTAATAACAATAAGGACACACCTCATAGTAATTATAATAACATCAACAACAACAACAAAGAAGGTGGCAGCAACAATATTGCAGCACAAACCTTTACTTTCCGGGAACTAGCTGCAGCTACAAAGAATTTCAGACAGGAATGTCTAATTGGTGAAGGTGGGTTTGGAAGAGTTTACAAAGGAAAACTTGATAAGACCAATCAGGTAAATCAATAGCCGTATCTTTCTTTATTATTAACTTTGAATTCATTGGGTTGTTCGGTATATCATTTCTGTTTTAATTTAGTCTTTGGTTTTAATTTTTCTAGACTAAAATTGATTGGTCTTGACTGTAATTTGATCAGATAGTGGCTGTGAAGCAACTTGATAGGAATGGATTGCAAGGGAATAGAGAATTTCTTGTTGAGGTGTTGATGTTGAGTCTTTTGCATCATCAGAATCTTGTAAATCTAATTGGATATTGTGCTGATGGAGATCAAAGACTTCTAGTATATGAATACATGGCATCAGGATCTCTTGAAGACCATCTACTAGGTATATATATATATATAAATTGAAAAATTACACTCCATTAAAATTTAATTAGATTAAATTGTATGAAATCGATTTTTATTTTTGGTCAGATCTTTCACCAGAGGAAAGGCCATTAGACTGGTTTACAAGAATGAAAATAGCGTTAGGAGCAGCAAAAGGTTTGGAGTATTTGCATGATAAGGCAAATCCTCCAGTGATATATAGAGACTTAAAATCATCAAACATATTGCTGGATGAAGAATTCAATGCAAAATTGTCAGATTTTGGGCTGGCAAAACTTGGACCTGTGGGGGATAAAACTCATGTATCTTCAAGAGTAATGGGAACTTATGGTTATTGTGCCCCTGAGTATCAAAGAACAGGCCAATTAACAGTTAAATCTGATGTTTACAGTTTTGGAGTTGTTTTATTGGAGTTGATTACTGGAAGAAGAGCCATTGACACTACTAAATCAAACTATGAGCAAAATCTTGTCATCTGGGTAACTACATATTCAATCATTCATTTCTCTCTGACATTTTTACTTAATTTTTTAACATATGATATTAACTGGAAAAAATTTTATTTTCCTAAACAGGCACAACCAGTGTTTAAGGATCCAAACAGATATGCAGAACTTGCTGATCCACTTCTTCGTGGAGAGTTCCCAGTTAGAGGTTTAAATCAAGCAGTTGCAGTTGCAGCCATGTGTTTACAAGAGGATGCACCAGTTCGTCCTTTAATGAGCGATGTAGTAACTGCTCTAAGTTTTCTTGGATCAGGTCCAGAAGCAGCTATTACACATATGTCTTTCCCTTCTCCATCATCTGGAACAGCCGGAGACGATGAAGATAGTAATGAATGTCAACAAGAAATTACTGAGGCCATTGAATGGCGTTCACGTTCAAGGCATGCAATGTCTCGTTCTGGAAGTACTTCCTCTTTGTAAATTATATATTTATATTATTCCTCTTCATAAATATTCTTTAATTCTTTATTTTCTTTTTTATATATTAACCATTGTAAAAGGTTGTTGATGAAAAGGATGAAATGGATATATATGATGAATTTTTGAGATAAATATATATATATATTAATGTTGGTTGGTTTTAATTATTATTAGTAGTCATTGAGATTGTCTATTGTTGTTGATCAAATGTTTTTATTCAAGATTATTTTATTTTTAAATAAAGTAATCTATTTTATTTATTAAAAAAATAATTTTTATAAAAATTATAATTTTATTCATATTCTTTCGTAAATCAAACTATTTTTTTGTAATTTTTTTAGTTTGCGAAAAAATCTTTGATTTTACATAAATATATATGATTTATTTTTTAGAAAACAATAATTTTACAAAAAAGAAAAATAATTTTGTAATACAAAAAAAAAATTACTCTCTTACGAAAAATCATAATTTTTTTATATTTTCCGTAAATTAGACTTTCTTTTTATAAAATTTTTAAGTATATAAATTTAAAATACTATCTTAATCATTTTAACATTTCTTAATTTTAGCATTTCTCATTTGTAATTAGTGAAATATAATCCTAGATTAACTTAATTATAATATTTAAAAAATTTTAATTATATTTATTATTTGTTATTATCCTATTGGTCATAAAAAATAAAATTTGTATTTTTTTTAGGAGTGTAAATAAGCTGAGCTGTTCGCGAGCAACTCGGTGTTCGGCTCGATAAAAACTCGTTCACATTTAGATTACTTTATAAATGAGTCAAGTTTGAGTCTTATAAATGAGTCAAGTAAATAAATGTGCCGAGTTTGAGCAAAGTAAAGCTCGATTCGATTAAACTTGTGAATAACTCAATTATAAACTCGTGAACAAGTTCGCAAAAAGCTCGATTAATAGGCTTATAAACAACTTTATTATTATTATTATTAACTTAATAATTTTTGCACTCCATAAAATATATTTTAATAATTCTATAAACTTTTTACTAATCCAAATTGATTAAAATATATTTATTATTGATTAGCATAACCTAATATTTTTATATTATATAAAATATTTTTTTATTAATTAATATCTTTATAATATATGTAATACTCAATTTTATGATTACATTTTTTTTTACTAATAGGATATTTTTACTTTTATATTAATTTTAAGTATTTTTATTATAGTTATTTTATTAGAAATAAATATTTAGAAAGTTGAGTATTTTGATAAATTATAAATAAATTTTATAATGAGTCGATCTCGATTATAATTTATTAACGAGCTGAATTCGAATTAAGTTTGAGTTTGGCTCAAATTTTAAGCAAGCTAAATTTGAATATAATTTTTAAACTCGATTTAAAACTCAAATTTAAACTCTAACTTAAAAAAAA
The DNA here is from genome assembly GCA_947687605.1 of Reutealis trisperma. Taxonomy (NCBI): domain Eukaryota; kingdom Viridiplantae; phylum Streptophyta; class Magnoliopsida; order Malpighiales; family Euphorbiaceae; genus Reutealis; species Reutealis trisperma. Next base: position 4,312,785 of record CANTUT010000050.1, read on the forward strand.
TATATATGAACCAAGACTAAACAAACTAAAATTCAGCTCGGCTCAACTCGTTTACACTCCTAATTTTTTTAAAACAAAGTAACTTGATGATTTGTCTTTGGAATGTCTTTTATACGAAGATTGTATTTTTTTAATTACAAAATCATTTTTCTCACAAAATTATTGTTTTATACAAAATAAATCATATTTTCATAAAATTAAAAATTTTTTCACAATTATGTAAATTATAAAAAATAATTTAATTTACCAAAAAATATAAATAAAATTATAATTTTTCGTAAAAAAATTATTTTTTCAGTAAACAAAATAGATTATTTTGTTTTTAAAAACAATTTAACTATAGAAAACACACACATATATATATATATATAATGCAAAAAAGGAAGATTTTTATTTCTTAACGATGTCTTATTATTAAAATAATTGACTGAATCCCAAAAAATAATTTATAATATCTCACTATCAAAATAATTGGTTGAATCCCATGAAAGCATTCATAATATAAAGCAAATCGACTAAAGTTTTGGCTAGTTTTTTCTGTATTTGTTTTAAGTTTTGGTTAGTTTTTTCTGTATTTGTTTGGCTTGATGCAGACTGATAAAGAACAACACACAGCATACTCAACCAATTGAATGGGAATGACTGAATTTAACCTGCATTAATTGAATTTATGTGTAATATCCAAATTGCATCCCATGTTTCATGAGATATTTGCTCGATCCAGCATATCTACCAAAGTCATCCTTCTAGGGAATCTTGGAGGCAGTCTCAAATACATAGCATCCTCAATCTCAATTGGCAGATGTGTTGCAACAATCACGATTCCTCCCTTCTTTCTATGCTCTGCGGTATTATACTCAAGTAGCTTCACCCCATCATCATCTAGTGCAACAGAAGGCTCATCCAGCAACCAAATCGGTTGGTCAATAGCTAGTAGCCTTGCAAATTGCAGCCTCTTCCGCTGGCCCATGGACAGCATTCTTGCCTTCTCTTTTGCCAATCTTCCAAGTCCCATCAACTCAAGAGCAGGCATAGAATTCCCTTGTTTGCCTTCAAGAATCTCAAACCACTAAACATTGTCAAGAACTGTAAACTTTTCTTTGATGGCATCTTTCAAGGAGAGCCAGTTAAGTTGAAGCTTATACTGGTGGAAAACTCCAGATTTTGTCACATCATGACCATTCCAAAGGATCTGACCAGCAGAAGGCTTAGAAAATCCAGCTAGCATTCGTAAGAAGGTGGACTTGCCTGAGCCATTGCTTCCAGTTAGAACAAGTGCCCCTCCATCATGAACTGACACATTTACATGGCGCAAGATTTGTTGGGCATTTCTCATGCATGAGACATTGTCAAGAAAGATCCGAGGAAGTGGTGTTTTTCAAAGAGACATCCAGCTTTTTGAAATAAAAAGAAATTGTTTGTGCTTGATAGTTTACAAACTTTCACCTTTTAGAATCTGAAGTTGACTTTGGAAACAGAACCTGCAAAGTCTTTCAAATAAGATCTTGAAGCACAGCGCTAAAAATTGTTACCAGCTTAAGAAAGCTGTGATAAATTTAATATGTGGGGAAAGGGGGCAGATGAAAACCCACATCATATATAACGAAGCAAAATATTAATTTCAAGGTGGATAAAAGAAAAACTACAAGTACATAGCACTTAGAAAGTTAACTAAACCATGGAAGCATATTTCAACAAGAATCTCAAACATTTGAACAGATAGAGCAAAGGATTAGAGATACAGATTCCGAGAGAACACTCTAACAGTAGATCTAAAATTCAAATCTTGTTAGAACTAAGATGGGGAGGGTTATGAAAGTGGAGGGCTCTCCCCTTTGTGTAACTCATTTAATGTTAAAATGTACCAAAAAGTATGAACAAACAAAAATTTTCTATTCTTTAGTTAGATTAATTGATATCTTAATTTTCCTTGTTTTCTAAGTTGAAAAACAAATAATTGGGAATGATTACATAGTGACAATCCGCTTGTGAGCAAAATTAAATATGCGTATAATATATTACACGGTTACACCAACTAATCGTATTGTCAACATTTTTTGTTGTCATCCTCAATGGATCTAATATTCAAATATAAAAATCAGAATAATGTAAGTAGATGCAGGAAAAAGAGAAAAAAAAAAAAAAGAATATTACAATGAATAAAACAAATAAAAAGTTGAAAATAAGGGCAACAATATAGCAATATTAGAAGATATTAAAAAAAATAGCATTAGAAATTAATGTAACTAAAAGAAATCTTTAAAAATCATATTTAAAAAAAAAACAACCAGACATGGGTGAATTTGCATTTATAGATAGGCTGACTCCACATCCAATTAAGTAATATTTAACTTTGGGAATTATCTTGAAAATTCTTATATAGATTAATTAAATCAAAAAAGATATGAACAGCAAAACATATGAAGTAAACGACAACAAAACCCTTAGAATATAATCGAAGGCAAAGGTCCAAGAAAAAGAAATTAACAAATCATTGCAAAAGAGCAAGAGGAACCAAAAAAAAAAAAAGCAATTAAAAACCCTTTTATCTGTTTGCTAACCCTTTTTACCTCTTTCTTTTACTTATTTATAGGGAAAAATAAAAACATCCTATGTACGCATGTTCTCTTGCTATTAGAGACTGTTTTTGGTCCGAATCAAAAGATATCCCAACAAAATTATGCAAGTTATTCTGATTTTTAAGCAAATGCATGCCAATTTGGTGGAACAATATGACAAATATGTGAGCTTTATAATCATTTTGTAACCACATCATGTACACACTCTCCCTATTTCTTAACTTAAATATGTTCTTAAGCAGTATCTTTTTGCATGATTAATCATTATCATTACTTATCTTAATTATTGATTAATTAAATATCTAGTTAGAACTAATGAACTATTTAACCTAAATAGTTTGAATATTATATTCAACTTAATAATTCACCAGTCTAATCAAGCATTTCATATGTTAATATAATTTATAATTCTTTTATACTTCAAATGTATAAAAATAAATTTTCAATTTGATCCTAGACTTAAGCTTAATCCAATTTATTCAAGGCCCAATTTTGATATTAGTCAAAAATTCAGATATTATTAGTAAAAATAACAATCAAGTCAACATAAGTTGGATCATTTTAAATGTTTTATATTGAAACAAACTGAAGTATAAAAAATAAATTTGAATTATTTCAAGTTGAATTTTCCCATCCAATGAAGTTTGAGTAACATTAAATCATTATATTAGTCACACAACAACTGATGTCAATTTACCATCACATCACATAATTGTGAAAAAAAAAATTCAAAAACAGTGAGTGATATTGGAACAATGGGAAAAGCACTTTTCTATATATATTAAGGAAGAGTAGAGTTCTCAAAAGCCATCTCAAAACCATTAACCATATGAGACTATTTACCAGTTTGAATAAGCCAATAGAGCCATTCATAAGCAAGAAAATAACTGAATTTATAATATTTATCCCACAAATTTTTTATTTTTTTTTCATGGGGTGGGAATCTTTGAATTAGTTAATTACTTAATTAGCTATTTTTACTTTTAAGATTATGGGTTAATTTTTGTATATTATAATATATTTATTTGAATTACATTATTTTTCTCAAAATATTTATTTGATTCGATAAAATAATAAATTATTTATATCAAAACCAGAGATTAAAAAATATTATATTTTAAAAACAACATGAATCAATCAAAGTGAAATGAACTAAATCTGAGAACATAAATATTAATAATAACAATAACAAAAATAATAGTAATGATAATCTTGGAAAGATAAAAGGAAACAGCTGCATCAACTCATTTTGATTTCTTTGCTGTTTCTATATAAACACACAATAGAGAAGAAAACATTTTCTATTTCAGTTGTAAGTTAATTTCCGATAAACTGATATCACCACTTCCATGATAACCACAATATTTGTTTTTTTAATTTACCTACCAATACTCATCAAAACAAAGCCAAAAAAAAAAAAAAACAAAAACAGATAAAGCAAATATAACACAACAACAAAAAAGAAATAAACTAAGCATACTTTCACAACACAAGTATATACAAGGTAGAAAAGATATATGTCATCCAAAAGCGATAAAAAGGATGCAAGCGTAAAAACACTCAAGACGTAAAAAGCAACAACAACAAAAGGGAAAAGTTCATAAATGGCTATAAAGAATTTAAAAACTCTTAAAAAGTGCAATTAGTGCTATTAAAAAATAAACCATATTGACAGAACAATAATAAATGAAGTAAAAAATAAAAGCTGGTAAATACAAAAAAACAGAACTAACAAAAAAAGGAACAGAACAAAAAAAAAAAAAAAAAAAAACCAAATAATCCCAGCAAAGAGAGAGGCAAAGACTCCAAAGCACAACCCAAAATTAGAATCAATCCGGCCAAACACACAAATAGACCCAATAAAAGTATGGATCTAAGAAAAGCCAAAAGAGCGCAATCAGAAAAACAAAATCAACCATAACCAAAGATTGCAAATGGAAACAAAAGAATCAACATGCAAGAGAAAGATAAAGCAAAGGCCACTGTACACAACATTTGCATATCAAGCATATGCTATGTCATATCTAATATTGTATTAGAAAATTTTTTCAACACCTATATGTATGTACTCTAGATTAAAGAGAAATCTATGTTGATGTGAAATAAGATCAAAGACAGATAAAATTCTGTCCTATCTATAGATGCTTAAACAACACGAAACCTATCACATGCACAAATATCTAACCTTGTATAATTTGCATAAAGCTTTATTTGGAGAAGAAGAAATGAAATAACTTTTCAGAAATAAAAACTATACATATATGTTTCCTTTTCAACAAAATTTACTCTGAAAAATGATCTTGATTAGGTCAGTGATTAATTAGGAGTTAAGTCACATAATTAATCCTAAATAAGATTCATAATTTTTTTTTGGAATATATATATATATATATATATATATATATATATATATATATATATATATATATATATATATATATATTCTGTTGCAATAGTAAAAAAATTATACACGCAATTGTCTTAGACTATTTTTCATTGAATTAGCCTCTTCAACTTGGCTTTGGTCATTGAATTTGAACCATCGTTATCTGAATCCCTATTCTAATGGAGGGAAAAAAGACTCATCTTGATAAATTCTTTGCAACTTTTGAAATAAAATAAAAAATAAAAAAGAAATGCTAATTAATATTTCTTAGGTCATTCCATTTTCCCAGAATAAATTTAACCTGAAAAACCAGTTTTTCCATCCATGCTTTATTTCAATAGAATCAATCAAAGCAAGAAATACACTATCACTATCCTCTAAAGACTCAGTGGCCCACCATCTTTAACTCGAAAGAGACATACCAAAACACACAGAAACTGATATATCATGCAGAGAGAGCCTATTGGAAATAGACATTGATATTACTCATAACTACTATGCAAACCCACTGGTTAAACAAAATCCAGAAATTTATTGTAAATTGCACTAAATCATAAAAAAGCAGAAAACGAAAAAACTTAGAGATTGAGAAAGAATACCAACAAATGAAAATGAAAGAGCAAATCTTGGAGATAATAGACTTCACAGATCCACAACATGCAAAGTAAACGAAGACAAAGAGAATTGATGTGAAATGAGCAGAGAATGAGAGAAGCGGCTCTAGGTATAGTTTTGGCTAAAATCGACAATAGAAATGGTAAAGACGAATAGAGGAAAATTGACATGATGAAAAGGCTCAAGGAATTGGTTTAGCATATGAAAACCAACATGCATTTATTTACTTACTCTCACAAACAATGCCGTTTTGAATCGAATTTTCTGTAAGAAGACCATGTCATCTCGGTAATTTACATATGGCCACATCAATTGTGAATTTCACTGTAGAAAGAACAATGAAATCTACAAGCCATTTATATCTTTTACTAGTATGCTTCCTGTACGATGTTGCAGATTTAATAATAGATTATATCTTGAAATTGATCAATTCACAAAGTTAATTATATCAATGTTATTGTATAACATAGAAGTATATTATTATAAATATTTGAATAATGAAGTTCTAATTTTTTCAAATTCAAAATCCCAGTATCCTAGTCTATTTTTTTTATATTACATAAAATATTATTGACATTAAGAAGTTCAAATAATAAAAATTAAGATGTGAGATTTGCAATGAAACAGACCTCTTATTGCAACCATAAAAATAAATAAACAAATAAATAAAGCCATATTAATAATTGTCCAAAAAAAAACACACTGCATGTGGTAACTACTCAAAACAATAAACATATGATACAAATACATTTATTCATTAAGTGTGTAAATTATCGGTATCACTTAATGAATAAATACATACTGATACACAACAGCATCAAGGTATGAATATTTTGTATGCACATATCCAAATTGACTTATGCTCTACCTGACATGCTGCCTTATAAATAATTGAATGTTTATCAAAGAAATTAATATTATTTAATGGTTGAATACTCGGAACACTGTAGTTTTATTGTTATTGCAATAGTTGCAACTTGCAAGTTAATAGACATGCAACAAATAAGTGTATTAAATGTATAGTTGCAAGCATAATGAAATTGTTCTAGAAGAACTAATTACCTCCAAGCATTGCTCTACTCTACTGGAAAAGGAACCACGACTGAAGGATCTTGGAGTCCCTCTAGCAACACAACCTGAAATAGAACAGTTTCTGTGTTTAAGAAGTTTTAACTTTTAATTTGTAATATGTAGAAGGACTATGCAATGAATGGACAGTTATAGATAACAGAAAAATGGATGTAGAAAGACATGAATAAACCCACTATGATGGTCAACTTGTCCACAACTATCCCAGCAAGGAGGCATCCAAAGCTATAGTTGAGGTAACATTTGCCATTGGTAGACTCAAAACGGAAATCTTGCAACGGCATCCCATACTCAAAAAGAAATAGTAATTCGTATTTAATTAAAATTTAAAACATTTGGCTTATAGCTGAAATCCCCAACAGCACAAATTTGCCCTAATTTTAACCAAGTGATTTGAACTATATTAACCTTTTTAAAAACATTAGCTAGCCCGCATAATAATTGAGCAAATTATTATAACTTCTCCATCAAACTTCTTTTAATCCATTATCTTTTTATTTTTAATTTAAATAAGAATTGTTCATCTCCTCATCAAAAAAGACTGTTAATTTGCCATACAATGGGTCAATAATAATAATAATAATAAAAACTTCTCAACTTCTAGTCGTGGACATATCTTAGAAATAACTAATTAATCACCAATTGAACCCACACCCCATGATTAATTATTGCAGTCATAGCTAGATTTTATGGCATTATAAAAAAATACACAATATTAATTAAGTCACAACAAAAAAAAAAAATCATGAAATTTGAAACCAAAGTCTTTGATTTTTTTTTTTTTAAGACATTTGAGGAGGAAATTCAAATATAAACTTATTGCTAAAATTATACTTAAATATACACAACTAAAATTTCAAAACCTTATCTCCTATAAAGCTTTATAAATATCTATATTAAATAAATGAGTAGGAAGTGGTTAGCTATTGTTGTTCCAAAAACACATGAATTCAACTCAACCTCAGTGTTTTAGTTACTCATCTAATAATAAAGTTAGTTGTTGCTAATGTACATTTTGAAGCCAAATCATGTACTTTCAATTTAATATAATAAAACTAAATAATAATTTTCAGTATTAATTCACTGAAAATTTTTGGATTACTAATTTAATAATGAATCCAATCCATTACTAAAATATATTGGTAAATTATATTTCTATTGTTATGGGAAATTATTCACAAATCAAACTAATAAAATCATTGGATTATATTTTATTTCAACTGATTATTTTGTATTTATTTAATTTATTCTTTTAATTTGTGCATGTAATATTCTATTGTAAACAACAATTTAGACAACAAATAGGATAGGCAGAGTTTAGCAAAAAGGAATCTCAGTTCTATACAACAAATGACGTCTGGAGAAAAGCATACAAAATCAAGTAAAGTGACTCCACAGCATACAACACTGGGAACGAACTTCCTCTGTACACCAAAAGCCACAAAAATCTTCTCATCTACCAAACACATTAGAAACCAAAATACAATTTACAATATAAACATCAATACACGTATAAATATACATAAGAGAGAGAGAGAGAGAGAGAGAGAGAGTGACTTCAAAGGAGAGGACCAAAGAACTTTTGTTAGGCGCTGAAATTCTAAACTTTATTGAAAAGTTTGATTAAGCTTTTTTTGAAAGATCAATCTTTTGGATGTTGACAAATACGGATCAAATACCAAAGCTAAAGAAGAACAAGAAAGCTTAACATAAGGAAAATAAATTTTTTGGGCAACAACGAAGAAAAAATGAGGAAAAAAAAAAAACCTTACCAGGCAAAAGAAAAGAGAGGAACGGAGCAGACATGAGAATCGCGAGAAGAAAAGGAGAGAAAGCAGAAACGACGCTAGGATTGCCTAGGAGAAATGAAGAGTAAAAAGCGAGCAGCCGAAAAAGAAAATTGAAATGGCAAAAATAAAGTCCCAACACGGCACCGGACAGACTTAAGTGGTGCAGAAGATGAGGACAGAAAAGTAATTTTATTAGGAGGGCAAGAAAGTAATTTAGATGGTATGTAATTACTAAGCACCTATAAATACGGCGTCGTTTTTTATCAGGGGTGTTCTTTCTACACCGAAATCACATGGCTTTTTTATCCACCAAAAAAAAAAAAAAATCACATGGCTTTTTTTTTTTTTTTTTTTTTTTTTTAAATTTTATTTTATATCTAATGTAATAGATTTGCGAGTTAAAATTATTGGCCTCTAAAGCCCGGCCCATATCATGGTAAATAACGAACTTTACAGACCAACCACGTTGAAGCTCCAAATTATCATTTTCGTTGCAGAGAGCTCTGGTTTGGCTATGGTTATAGTGTCTCCTTTCTCCCCCGCAAACGACGACCAAGTGAATTCTAAGTTTGATTTTCTGACAGGTCAATAAAAGTAAGCTCGATTTTGTTTCGATTCATTCAAATTCTATTATCTCAATGGATGCAAAACTTGATTGTTGATACTTTATGCGTTTAGATTTGAATTTCCAAGTCACTGATGGTTTAGTGGATTTAATTTGAAAAACAGTGTATTGAGATCTTTTTCTTTTTTTCTTTTTTTTTTTGCAATCTTGCTTGTTTGTCTTTTTAATTTCTTTTCCTTTCTTTGTTTTGTTTTGTTTTGATATTGTTATTTTAGGTAACTTGGGTGCAAACTGTGATATGGGTTCTATGGAAGAGATTTAATTGATATTGTGTATGCTAAATTTGGAGTGATATGTGTATCTGATAAAGCTTTCTTGGAGGACTGAGGGCTTGGTTGAATCAATATTGGGTTTTGAAATATGCAAGCTAAAGTTTGGAGATGGATTTTAGGTTTGATATATATAGTTGCCGTTGCAACTATCTGGATAGCTGCTAGTTTTGTTGTTCAATCTGTTGTAGATTCTGGGGTTTCACCATTTCTCATTACATATATTTGCAATTCATTGTTTGTTGTTTACATTCCCTTGGTTGAAATTGGGCGTTATTTGGAGGACTCTTATGGCGGTTTATTTTCCTGGAGGAATAAAAAGAGTAGCCCTTTACAAGAATTGGGAGAGTCAGAGCAGGTCATTCTTTTAGAAGAGAGTGATTTCAGCACAAAAGCTGATGGGTTGAATTCATCTTCTCTTATGGAAGAGGGAGAAAATGGCCCTCACAGAGATGGTGTTGGGTCAACAGGGGAATCTCTGTCATATGCACTTGAAAAGATCTTACCTGAGGCTAGTAAAGGAGTTGATGCAAAAGGGCGATGGACACGGACTAGAGTGGCAAAAGTCAGTCTGTTAATCTGTCCATTTTGGTTTTTTGCACAACTGACTTTCAATCTATCATTGAAGTATACTACTGTGACGGTAAGCATATTCCAAATTTGTATTATACGTGTGTCTATCATTTGTCATATTTATGCCATTAAGTTTTCTCCCTTTGTTTTATGCAGTCAAATACCATTTTAAGCACTGCATCCAGCCTTTTCACTTTTTTGGTCTCTCTGGCATTCTTGGGTGAAACTTTCACTTGGGTGAAGCTTGTAAGTGTTCTTCTCTGCATGGCTGGAACTGTAATAGTCAGCTTGGGTGACTCAAAAACTGGTTTAAGTGCAATTGCTTCGAACCCTCTTCTTGGAGACTTTCTTGCTCTCATCTCAGCTGGGTTATATGCCGTGTATATTACACTTATTCGCATGAAATTACCTGATGATGATGGAAAAAATGGTCATGCCAGTATGGCACAGTTCCTTGGATTTCTAGGGCTTTTCAACCTGTTCATTTTCCTTCCAGTTGCCCTTATACTGAATTTCACCATGTTAGAGCCTTTTAGCATGCTTACATGGAAGCAATTTGGTCTAATTGTTGGCAAAGGTTTGTATTTTACTAGTTCTTGCATGATGACATTTGAAAGTTCAACTTTTTGCATGATGACACTTGAAAGCCATGTTGTTTCAAATTTTTCCTGGTCTCTATACCATGAATTGTGCAATGATGCATATAATGTTATTAAGAAATGTTCTGTCAGCAATTGTTTAAATGTTCCTTGGACAGCAAAAATGCATCATTGACATTGTTAGCTGTTTAATTGTATGCATGATACAATTTTTCCTGTGCACAAAATTAATTTCTATGCTTTTATCCATATTATGATTATTTTATGTTCCTAGTTTCTTTAAATACTTCTAATTTCTATGATGTTGACATATTAGATGATCTAATTCTATAGGGGACAAGAACCTTGTTTGAATACCATGGGATGTCATCAACTCTGTAATTTGTTAGTCAGTGAGTTTGAGGATCCAAGCTTCCTTTCAAGAAACTACATTGTCTTTTATTGTGATTGTTAGATGATCTCCAAAAGCAGATTATATCTTGCTAGGCTTAAGTGATTGGATATGGGGGCAGTGCTGTGTTAGTGATATTTACATAATTTATAAATAAACTTAGATATTAAACTCATCATATCTGAACTAGAAGTATGTTGACAATTTCTTAGATTATATAATATAGAAGTAACATGTTAACTGGGGATTAAGAACTTTCTTTGAAGTAAATAATGCAGCTTTGTAGTTGGTGTTTTTTCCGTTTTGTTATCTAGAATTTATTATTTTTGGATCACTAATACACTTGAATAAAATGGCTGAGGCAGAATCTGTTTTGCCTTTTGATATGCTTCTTAGGATACAGTTGCCTACCTTTGCAGTTTGTGATTCATATTTACACAACTTGATTTTGTGAAAGTCAATGGTAAAATTCATGTTGCTTTTCAGAAACAGAACTAGTTTTGGCAAGTTACCTTGGGACTGTCTTTATAGTTCACACTACTGATAACATAGTCGGAAAGTTGGTAGGACATGATGGTATCTGTTTGGTGGTTGACCATATTCATGCCTAAGGCGTTGATGAAGAAAAATTCTGACCAAGTTCTTTAGACCAGTTTACTTACTAGATGTTTGAACTTTGAAGCATATCCCCTTCTTTAACATGATGATATTTGTGCATCATTCTGACTAGGCATGATGCTGAAATTTGATTTTCCATCTTGTAAATAAGTCATATCCTGTCTAGGCATAATTTTAACGTGTGTTGATGTTCTACTTTATGTGACGCCATTATATTCTCTGCATGTATTCTATCAATGCATCGTCTTTCTTGCAAAAATCTTGCCCAGAAACCTTTTTCAGATTCAAAACTGACAACCCTTTTGAGCAAGTTAATCTTACAAATTATAATCTTCGTCCTGTACGCATAATCGGTTGCCCTCATACCTGAGGAAATTTCTCTTGATCAGATGTGATGGATGTCGTTATGTTAACTCTTCTCTCACATAAGAGAACTTAATGCATCATTATTAATATTTACCATTCTTTTATCAAAAGAAAAACTAAAAAACTATTTTGCCATGTTGGTAGCTGACAGCATTGTATCATCTTTCATTCCAGAGGTTTATAACATATTTAATAAACCACTTGCTAATTGTATTCTGCTGTGGGCACAATGCCATCTGTCACATGATTAGTGCTTGTTTCCACGTATTCTTTCTATAATTGATAGGAAAGGTGCGCCATTACAATTTCTTTTAACCCTTGTTCATATATTTTTGCATAAATGTTGTTATATGATATGGATAATATTGCAGGATCTGTTTTGAAGAACACCTGCTTCTTTAGCAATTCGCATCCAACTTTATTTATATATTTTAATTTCCTCCTCTTTTTCCATCTTGAGCAGGTTTATTAGATAATGTGCTGAGTGACTATTTATGGGCAAAGGCCGTTCTTCTGACAACCACCACAGTGGCAACAGCTGGTCTTACAATTCAGGTCCCGTTGGCAGCTATAGTGGATTCGCTAACAGGCAATGCCCCTCGCCTCATGGACTACCTTGGAGCTGCGGCTGTTATGATTGGCTTTGCTGGAATCAACATTCCTTCTGATACTTGTCACCGATCAGAAGAAGAAAGTGCTGCATTGGAAAATCAAAATGCTAGGTCAACTCATCAAGATCAATCATTAACCCCTCAGGGAGCAGTAGGCATTTCCTAGCATAACGTTGCTGGTTCCATTAAATCACTACACAATTATCACAGTTATTTACAAGTACAAGTACATATCATACAGTGCTTTCTTGCTGGAATTATTGTAAATGTAACATGGATCTTCTGATTCTTTGCTTCACAAAAGAAATTGCACAACTGAAAAAAAAAAAAATCTTTGCTTTCAAAGTGGTCTACTATGCCCTCTTTTCTCACGCCCTGTGCCCTAGTCTATCTTAATTTGATTTTTTTTTCTCAATGTATTTTAATATGATTAAATATATTTTTAGCATCGTGTTTACTGTCAAAATACATTTATGACCTACTGAATATACCCTAATTTCATATGCAAAATAGCATGATCCTATCAATCTCTATCGAGATTGAGTTAGACAGATGTAGTTGCTCAACATATTTAACAAGTTCTAGTCCATTTGCATAATATGTCTTTAGAATCATTTCCTCGTAAAGCACTTGTTTGCATTATTTTCGAATCACTGGTTTAATAATTCGGCCATAAGCTCGTCTGACCTTCAATTTACATGATATCCATGCGTTGTTTGCTTTCCTTACCCACCTATAAATTCTCATCCCAGACTTTAGGATTAAAATTCCATTTGCAGTTATCATTATTATTATTATTTTTTTTGTTCTCTTTTTAAAGAATCATTAAGTTGTGCAAACTCCTAAGCAAATAACAAGCCACAGAAAACCCGAAGAATGCATTACCCATCAGAAAATGAGTACAAGGCAATGTGCCATAATGTCTTAAGGCACCAACACAAGGAGGATCAATCCCATAAATTTCAGACGAATAGCTGATTTTGGGTTCCACATTGTGCTGGTACACGAGTGTATCTGTTCAAAGAAAAATAAGATCTAACAACTTGTGGCCTTTGAACTCACACTCAACAAATCACTTAAATAAAGGCTATCTAAAATCATGTCCTGTCATAATTTCTAACTTTGTTGCACCGTGACATTTGCATTCCCATATCTTTGCATAACTCTCCTAGTTGCAAGAGCTGCAGCCTCACTTGCGCGCAACGTGCCAGTAGCCATTATGGCAGCGAATTCACGGCCAATCTCCTCCTGCACCTTGCTCCGAGCATTGCCTAGAGGGTCTCCTGCTACCCCATTGACTGACAGCTTCTCTACTGCTTCACAAGGTTTGACAGCAGGAGGTACTGACTTCGTTGATGCCTGTGGCTCCTCTGACCTTGTCTCCTCAGATTTCACTTCATCATCAGCCACTTTAGTAGTTGTGTATGTTGACAGGCTTGGACCATTACCTGATGATTTATTAACAGCAGTAGTTGCAGCTGGTGAACGCTGGGTTGTCGATGAAGGCCTGAATTGTGGGACTTGTGGGACAGCCCCTGCTTTCAAGGTTGTCTCCAGATTTTGTATCATAGGCACTACATTGTGAAGAAAATAGATGATCAGCCAGCAAAACAGATGAGTTGAAAAAGCGTGATATTGAACACTGTAAACGACCAAGCCAAATGAGAATCTATCAATACTAGTCACAGTCAAGAATTTGAAAAAGCATATTTAACTTTCAGAATGTATTACTGGCTCCAGAAATCATTCCTCGAATCTATAAATTTCAAAAAACATATAAAATGGATCAATGGATGCATTCTCTCAAATAAAAATCATTGGCTACTTTACACAATTGAAATAAGCTTTCATGCCATATCTTTCTTTTCCATAAGCAAGTGCAAAGAAAAAGGTATGGGAAGTATTTTATGCCTTTGAACAGCCATTAAGAGAAGTTCCAGAACCTGGGTTGTTTATTTAGAATCACATAGGCTAGAAGGCATTAAATAAACTACACATAACCTATATTTCCTCAGAAAAAAATTAAACAAAATGAAGTGTTCGAAGAATAAAGGTAGGCAGCAACTCACTTATAAGAGCACCCATTGGACTGTTCATAACTTCATTAGGGAGCTGAATAATGTAGTCTGGAATGCTAGCACCCACCAAAAATTGTGCAACCTCATTGCTGAAGTTGTTACAGTTGTGCGTAAGTAAACTGTATGTCTCAGCAGTATACCGAGGGCTAATTTCCTGCAAGTACAGTTCAAAAACATCCTGTGGAACATGTGTGATGCCCAAATCTACCACTTTAACTGGTGTTCCATATGGAGTCCTTCCAGCAGGCTCATGCTGTATACCTGCCCCAAAATAATATTCATTGCCATAAACCACAACTCCTGTGTGCCTACCATGCACAAGAACAAACAAACAAGGAAGATAAATGGTAAGTAAAAGGATGCATCTCTATGTTACGATATTAATTCTATCTATAAACTTTCAATAAAAGCTCTAGGAATACATCTCTGTATTGAGCAAAAAGACAACAAAACCAAAACCAAGCTCATTTAATACTCCCTGTCTCAACAGATAAAAATTATTTGTGAAAAACGTATAGAAGTTAGCAGATACTCTGTCAACTTCAAACTAGACTTTCTCATTCGATGGATATATATAAATTAGTTGGAAAATTTCCAGCTTTTTAAATGCAAATGTATTGTAATACCCATAAATTATGCCTTTGCTTCTATCCCAGGCACTAAAAACTTACCAAATAGCTTCAATTGCTTTCCCCAAAAATGTTGTTGAAAGCTGACGCGCCAATCCTTGGCTGAGGTCATACACATTCAAGATAACCTTGTGACCCTCCTGCCACCAATTCAAACTCATAAGCCAAAAATCAACGCACACTACAAATGCCAATGGCAGAGATACTTTAAAAAAATAAATAAAAGGAAAATACCTCAGCCATCTCCTAATACGAATAAACTTCAGCAACTATAAGAGTCCCGAACACCACAAAAGATCAACCAATCAATCAATGAAAAAAGAAGATGCCGAGACCTCTCCAAATCCAAATCAAACAGATCAAAAAGTCACCTAAAAACAAAAATCACAGAAAGCAAAAGCTATAAAATGCTTGAAACTTTGTTATTAAAATCAACAAGAAATCAAAGTTAAACTAAGCTAATTTCATTAATGCAAATTAAATTAAAAATACAGATCTAAATCAAATCCCATTCAAATAACAATAAAATTAAACATACAAACTAATTTTTTTTTTTTAAAAAAATAAAATTAAAAATTAAACAAAGAGGAAAGATCACAGAACGAACCTGAAATTCACAATTTGTTAGTTCGCGAAGCCAAAAGCCAAGGAATTTGGGAAAAAAAGCTTTAACCTTTTATAGTTGGTGATTGGGCCCAGTTTCTCCACCGGGACACTTCGGCACCGCGACCAAATTCTTCTATGACCTTCTAGAACATCCTTTCCAGTTGTTTTTTGACACGTGTCCTTTTTTTTTTTTTTTTTTTTTGGTGCTTCTGACATCTCTCCCCTCGTTCTCGGTTGGCTTTTAATTCTTTTTTAGTTTTTTCCTTAATGGGGCCTCTTTTTCTTTTAACCAAACTAATATGGTAATATATAAATAAATAATATAAATCTTTAATAATTAAAATTATCTTATTTTTAATTCACAATATTTAAAGGAATATTATATATAATTATTTTTAGTTGATTTTTTTTTTACGTGAAATTAACAACTCTTTGTCCTATCAAAAATGAATATATAGAAAAAACTAAAAAGATGACCACAATATAGAATAAGGGTAAATTATTATAATACCTCTATGTTTTATTATAATCAATACTTTAATTTTTACGATTTCAAAATTAATACTCCTTCAATTCTAATATTATTGACATTTTGGAGTATGACATATTCGCTCTGTTTCAAAATAATTGTCTCTTTATAAATTTTATTTTGTTTTAAAATATTTATTATTTTAAGATTTCAAAAAAATATTTATTATTTTTTTAAACTTTATCTTTTCTTTATCCATCTATTAAATATTTATATTAATTACTTTTATTTTCTTGCATCAAAAATTAAAAAATGATATTTTAATCTTTTTAACTTATAATTATGACAATTAAATGACTTTTTTAATATACGTGCATTCTCCTAAAATAACTATTAATTTAAAACGAAGAGAGTATGAATTAAGGAGTTATTAATTAATCTTAATTAATGAATAAAAATGACTAAGCTACTACTTTATTTAATATGTGCTCATCTCCTAATTACTCCTAGTTATTAGTAGCAATATATCCCTATATAATACAAAACGTCCATTCTCCATAGATATAACAATTAATTCTCCATTACTTAATTTAAAAATGAAGATTTCAATGACTAAATATAAAGGGTAAAAATGGAAGGAAATATTTAATGCAGCTATAAATTCTCAAAAACGTCAATTAAAATAAAAAAAAATTCAAAATGTCAATTATATTGAAATGGATGGGGTATTTTTATAGTGTGTTTAATAAATCATAATATAATGTAATCAAGTGTATTTTTAATGTAAATTTATATTTTGAATATATTTAATTATATTACATTACATATAAACGGTAACTTAGTGTCTTAAATTAATTTCAATGAAAAGTACAAGATTTTTAGTGATTAATACAATAAATTAAGAATTAAAGTATATTATATTTTAAAATTTTTTTGGCATAAAAATATTATATAACCTATAATTTCAATTACTAAGATATATTTAAAAAATTTCATAATGATATAAATAGGATTAAAGAATATGTCATTGATAAATTTAAGGATTAAAAATATTAAATTCAAAACAATATAAAATTATCGAGTACATTAAATTTAGTATTCATCCAAAATTCTTGCCCACACTAATATAAAGTAATAAAAAATTAAATTCATTACTTTTTTTAATATATCAAAGTTTTTGAGAATAAAGGAAATTTTTATTAAGAAGAAATAAGATAAAAAAAAAAAATAGCTTCCTCAAGAAATGAAGGAGCTAAAAAGGAAACATAGAGACTAGCATATAAATGAGCCACCCTAGTTAATTTATGGGCTGGTGTCTAACAAAACGTCCATTTTTCATAGATATAACAATTAATTCTCCATTATTTAATTTAAAAATGAAGATTTCAATGAGCAAAGATAAAAGGTAAAAATGAAAAAAAAATATTTAATACATCTATAAAGTCTCCAAAACATCAATTAAAATGAAAAAAAAAATAAAACTCTCAAAACGTCAATTATATTGGAATGGATAGAGTATTTTTAAGTACATTTGGTAAGCCGTAATATAATGTAATAGAGTGCATTTTTAATGTAAATTTATACTATGAATATATTTAATTATATTACATTACATATAAACGGTGCCTTAGTATCTTAAATTAACTTCAATGAAAGGTGTAAGATTTTTAGTGATTAATACAATAAATTCAGAATTAAAGTATATTATATTTTAAAAATTTTTAGGCATAAATATAATATCCTGAATTTTTAATTATTTTATAAAATTTTATTTTAGTATGATGTATATTATTTAATTAATTTCTTACTAAAAGTGTAATTGAAATTATATTTTATTTAATTGTATACATTTTATGATTTGAAAATATATTATTAATTGTAATTTTATTTAAATTATGTGATTCAATAAATGATTGATGATTATGAGTTGGGTTAACCCGTGAGGGGTCATTGATGTTATGTTTAGTTGATGATGTATTTAGAAGTGTCTATATTCTTTATTGTCTTTGGGTAATGTCCGAGATTATGGGAGATTTGGCCAAAATTCTGATAAGAATTTCAATAGTCTTTGAGTTATGTTTTGATAAGTGAGTCATTCGTATTCTGATAATATCGTTTATTATTCAAAGTCGATGTCTCTAGTATTCTTCTGTCGTTAAAGGTCGCACTTCCGTGGATAATTGGTCAGATGAGTCGCCAACTAGATAAGTGATATTCCCTAATATATTATTCTTTCTCTCATGTATCTACATTTAATATATATATATATATATATATATATATATATATATATATATATATATATATATATATATATATATATATATATATATATATATATTGGAGAAATTAGCTGGAGCAAGTAAGAGTAGGAAAAGAATTGTTGGATGATATAAAAAGGGAATTATTATTGGAGTTATTGTTTATGATAAAAAATAATAGGAAATGAATAGGAGTGATAATGTATTAATGTTGAGGTTAATATAAATAAAGGTATAAGGAAGAGATATGGTTAGGATTATGATTGATTGGATGTGAAATTAAAGGTTATATTAGTTTTAATTAGGGTTATTTAAAGTTTATGGATAAGAATTTTTTTTTTTAAGGATTAATTTTAAGGGTTATTTGGATAAGAGATGATATAGATTTTGTTTAAGTTAAATATTGGTATAGTAATTCTAGTAGCTTTTGAGATAATTGATTGTTGTATTTGATGTGTTAATTGTAGTTTTGATGATGTATCAGAGTGTACTGTAGAAGCCTAATGGAGAAGTTAATTTAAGTGTGTGGTACTTGTGAGTTTGAAAATTCGAAAACGGATTTTTTTAAGAGGAAATATTATAATACCCTAAATTTTTAATTATTTTATAAAATTCTATTTTAGTACAGATGTGTATTATTTAATTAATTTCTTACTAAAGGTGTAATTGAAATTATATTTTATTTAATTGTATACATTTTATGATTTGAAAATGTATTATTAATTATAATTTACTTAAATGTTATATATGTATATAAAATTGAAGAAAATATTTTTATATATTATTATGAAAATATTATGGTGTTATTTTGAAAAAAGGTAATTGTTAAATAAAAATCTTATATTTGGTCCTATTGAAGTAATGATATTAGTATTATTCGTATTTTTAATATTTTAAATTATATTTATAAGTCAAGTTAATTATGCATTAATTAAGGGTTATTATTATTATTATTATTGTTGTTGTTGTTGTTATTATTATTATTATTATTATTATAAAGATAAGTTTTAGTGTATATATATATATATATATATATATATATATATATGTAACAACTCATACTCACCCTAGGAATTTTCGTGATAAATTGCTTGAATTAGAATCTATAAGGTTAAGTGTGTGCTTGTGTGAATGTTTGTGATCTAAATGATTGATGAGTATATAGCATATTAAATTAATTTTAATATGCATAATATGTATTGCTATTATGAAATAAATGACTTACATGAAGTGCATTTGCAAAAAAGAATTTATTTTAAATAAAATAAATTTTCATACATAAAACAATTTTTAAGCATAAAATAATTTTATGGGTATTTTTAAAATATTTTTAAATAAATATTTTGAGGGAAATATTCTAGAATTAAAAAGAAAAATATTATTTTTATTTCTAAACACTTTAGCCAAAATTTTTAAAGAAAAAGACCCAATACCCAAAAGCCCACTACACAAAAATGCTCCTAATTTATTTCATTAAGGGTAATAGTGGAAATTCCACTCCAACCCTAATATATATTCAAATTTTCGGCCAGCAAGGGTTTTCCAGCAGCCACTCCCTCATTCTTTCTATATTCTGGCAGAAAAACCTCTCAAAATAATTCTCTCTACCGAAATATTGAAAACACTTTACCGTTTCGCGATTTCGTGACCGTAATCGTAAGTTTTTAATCTCTTTCGATTTCTAAACTGTTTTCTATGAAATAAATTATGGGAAAATTATTTTGAATTGTTTGATTACTAATTTCTACATATTCAATTCTGTTTGAGTGAATTTTTGGGAGAGAAAATTTATTTTCTACCGAAAACATAATTCTTTCCGCAAGATTTCTCCAAAAGTGAATTTTATAACTTAAAATCACAAATTTATTGCATAGACATCATGGGGGGGGGGGGGGGGCGGGGGGGGGGGGGGGGGGGGGGGGCGGGGGCGATTTGTGTTTATTTGCATTCTAAACTGATTTTTGATTTGTTTTAATGAAAAATATTGCATGAAATAATATTTCTGTGATAACCGAAAAGTTTCAAAAAACAAAGGAATTCAAGATTTTCGTGTTAGGATTTGGAAATTAGAAAATTCTATTCTTTCATGAATACATGGCTGCCGATTTGTGTCAATTGATGTTCTAATATGATATTTGTTTTGTTTAGATGAAAAATAATGATTTGAATCATGTATCTGTTTATCGCTGAAATAAACGAAATGCGCGAAAAGCGCGGAAACTCATGATTTTTCATTTAAGCCTTTGAACTTGGAATTTTTTTGTATAAACCTTACCTATGGCTGTCGATTTGTGAGATAATGTGTTCTAAACTAATATTTTCAATGATTGAATGAAAAATAATGGTTTAAACAATCTGTTTGCATATTTCTGAAATAACCGGAAAATATCGAAAATAAGAAAACTCATGTTTTGTGCACTATAATGCAAAAGATTGAATTTTTATATATCAATGGCACCAATAGTGTCCGATTCTTATGGATTTGAGTTCTAAAATGATTTTTGTTATGTTTACATGAAAAATTTTGGTTTAAACAATGTTTTTGCATATTTATGAAATAGACGAAAAACACGAAAAGAAGAAGAATTTAGTTTTCACTTTAAAGATGCATTCGGCCTACATGAACAATTGTGTCCAAATGTTTATAAATTTAATGTGATGTGTCTTGGTGATTGTTGACATGTATGTATGTATAGTAGATGATGAAAATTGCATGTTAATTGAAGGTATGATCCTAGATAAGCTTAAATGTGTTTTGGTATACTTAAGGTATCTTGATATAATATTGTGGTTAGAATGCAAATGTGATTGAGGAATTTGGAACTAGATGTCATGATGACTTGATGACGAATATATGGTACGAGTTAATGAAGTGAAAGGGATCATAAAATCTAAGCATGACGTTTGAAGGATTAATTGTTAAGTTGACATGTATGAAAGTGTAAGGTGAACTAAGATAATTGGTAAGTGAATTGATATTGAGGTAATGGTAATGAGATGACCTTAAAAAGGTATTGATATGATTGCAATATGTTTTCATGTGAGGCTATAAGGCCTACGTATGCAAGACTTTTAAGTCAACGTGATATGTGCAAGTGATGTGTACACCTTCTAATATGTATGCTATATGTACATAGGTAGTTATGGGATAGGAGCATCCTGAGTAAATAAATACTAAGTATTAAATCAAATATTATGTTAGAGTTTGAGAAGCCTTAGAAGTGCTAAGAGGACTACGAGTACTAGGAGCAAAGGAACCCCAAGGTGAGTAAACGCAATGCTTTTGTTACAAGTGTGAGTAAACATCGAATCCATGTTATAAGTGTAAACAACATTTTTTTGTGTTACAAGAATGTGATATATTACTATGTGAACCTTTGTGATCTTTGAAGTCCAAGTTCTTTCCATTTTTATTTTATCACATGATTTCTTTGTTAAGCTTAGGTTGCCAAATGACATTTGGTCCAAAACTATTTTGCTTATCCAAGAACTTTTTTGTGATAAACACCCTACCTTGTATTCTTTCTGGAACTACACTTTCATTGTATTATTGTTGAAAGCCAAACTGCTACTGATATTGAAATACATGTTATTGTTGCCATATGTGATATTGTTAATTGTGTTACCAATAGCTCTAGCTATGGTACCTTTACCCTTTATGCAAAATCCTCGTGCCGATGCGGATAATCATCGGAACCTGTGCACATGGTCTTAACCCGATGGATAGGGGTAGTGTATCCACCTCAGCTAGAAGGGGCGGTTCTAGCTATAGAGCCTGATCAGTTTCACGCTTTATAAGTGATGGGAGTTGGAATTTGGCAAAGGCCACCTCTCCTCGATGTGTTTAGAGTGGATTGAGTAGTGTCTCCACTCTATAAGTGTTATAAGTGTGATTTCTGCAAACTTGCTAAATTGAACCTTGCTTAAATTGCAACCTGATTCATGAGTTATAAACCATGAACTATGTGTATAAGCTATATGTTTCCTTTCAAAGGAATATGTGATAATGTATGAGCCTTTTTGTTTACTCATTGAGATCATCTATCTTACCCATTTTCCTTGTGTGGTTCCAGGTGAGCAAATGTGAGGAGGCAAGGTGATGGCTCAAGCATCCTACTTCGCTTGGGGAATTCCTTGTCCGAGTTATCAATAATACTATGTTTATGAAGTCTTGTCTTTAAATGCTTCGGGAATGTTAATTGATACTTATAGAGATTTATATTACTTTCCTTATGGAATTTTTATGTAATGATTTATTTAACTCTTCCGCAAATTATGATATTTATCTAAATGTTTTAATTTAGTTAACGAAAGAGGTTCGGTAAGATCCTAGGCATGATTGTTATATGTTAATGGGTTCTACGGGCGTAGGTGACCTTATGTCTCCCCATGTTCTAGGACCGTTGTATCTCATAAGGTTGAGATGTGACAATATATATATATATATATATATATATATATATATATATATATATATATATATATATATATATATATATATATATATATATATATATATATATATATATATATAAGTGTTTTTTTTTTAAATAAAAAAAAGAGAGAGAATGGAGAGCCATCTGATTGGCTGGAAAGGAAACAGCCAATCAGATGGCTGTGAGAAGGAGAAGCAGAATTGGGGAAGAAGAAACAGAAGGTGAGAGGCAGAGAGAGAGAGAGAGAGAGAAGCGTGGCCGATCCACTTTCGGCCGACATTGTCGAGCACCTCCATCACCTCATTGAAGACTGATGTCCGACGACTCCAAAGGAAACAGCAATGTCACAGATCATCCATGGACTGCGGCGTACTCGCTGTGAAGGTGTTTTCGCTTACCAAACCTTTTAACCTTGATTCTGGCGGAAGCTGGCTATTATGGTCCCGTTCGACTCTTCGTGAAGAGAGATTTGATTTGGTACCTGTCTTGTCCTTTAGAACTCGCCGAATGTGGAAATCGAAAAACTTAAAATCGAAGCTTCTTCGGTATTTTTTGGTGAGATATCGGCAAGTGACAACTGCGCGTGGCAGATCCAACAACTTTATTTCGTCGTTCCAATGCAATTCTTAACATTTGTTCAATTGAAAATTGCGAGAATAAATCCGAAACTCTTGAATTTTAGTTATTATTAGTTTATAATTTGATTTAAGTTATATTTATGGGATTCAATAAATGATTGATGATTGTGAGTTGGATTGATCCATGAGGGGTCATTGATATTATGTTAGGTTGATGATGTATTTAGAAGTGTTTATGTTCTTTATTGTCTTTGGGAAATGTCCAAGATTAGGAAAGATTCTATCGAATTTTCGGTAAGAATTTCAATAGTCTTTTAGTTATGTTTTGATAAGTGAGTCGTTCGTATTCTGATGATATCGTTTGTTGTTCAAAGTCGATGTCTCTGGTATCCTTCTGTCTTCAAGGGTCGCACTTTCATGGATAGTCAGTCAGATGAGTCGTCAACTAGGTGAGTGATACTCTCTAATATATTATTATTTATCTCATGCATCTGCATTTATTGTATATATAGTATGCATTATTATTGCATAGATGCATATTAACATTTGATTGTGGTTGATGAATTGATATTTGTTATTGCATAATAGTTGTAGACTTGTAGTTGACGGATAAAGATCGAGAGAATACAGTACCACTTAGGATTTATAGATATGATTGTGATAAGATTGAGAAAATGAGCTATGACTAATGGATACTGGCCGGGCTTACTTATCACTAGGGCCGCATGATACAAACTAGTGTAGGCCGAACCCATTGGGTATAAGAGAACTTATTGGATTAAAAGAGTCAGGATAGGGGATCGGCTCTCCATATTGATAATTAGCATGGTACTGTGGACTGTATCTCCTCTTTGTTTGCTTGTGTGATTGGTCTATCTTTGTGACAAGTTGCACTGGTATAAATATTAGATACATGTTTACAGGATATCTGGTTAATATGTTAGCTAGTATCATTCATTAAGTCGAATGCTCATTCCTGTTCAATTTATCTTTTCAGGTCGTGGAATGAACTTGTGAAGGAAATTGTAAACTGATTTAAATTACCTTTTTCCTTTCAGCAGTATTATGTGTGTTAAGTATGGAGTTGTATAAATAATATTTATATGTTTGTATCATTTCTTTAGAACTTTGCAATGTTACGTCTGATATTTGTATTTTATTTTATTATCGGTCATATTAACATTTTTTTTGGGTTGATAAGTTATTTGTTAAGCATAATCTAATAATATGTTATTTGATATTTTGAGATACAGTATGGCATTCATTTGATATGTTGTTGATTTGAATCTACTTAACATGTAGGCTCATAGCCCTATTATGTGGTAGATTATCGTTTAGTGTGATGTCAGACTTATTACAGATACTGGTAGTCACGTGTATCACCCATGTCCTAGTGCCGATCACGTGTCCTTGGATTCGACGCGTGACAATAAAAGTATTATATAACCTATAATTTCAATTACTAAAATATATTTAAAAAATTTCATAATATATAAATAAGGATTAAAGAATATATCATTAATCAATTTAATGATGAAAAATATTAAATTTAAAACAATATAAAATCATCAAGTACATTAAATTTAGTATTCATCTTGTACAAAATTCTTGCCTTCACTAATATAAAATAAAAAAAATTAAATTTATTACTTTTTTTAATATATCAAAGTTTTTGAGAATAAACGAAATTTTTATTAAGAAGAGATAAGATACTCAAGAAATGAAGGAGCTAAAAAGGACACATAAAAACTAGCTTGTAAGTGAGCCACCCTAACTAATTTATGGGTTGGTGCATATAATAAACTTATTATATATTAGATTTATTTTAATTTTAAAATAAAATAATTTTAATAAATAACAGTCAAATACCATATTACTCTCAAATTAAATATACAGTTAGTAATATTATATATTAGAATCTTAAAAATAAAATAATTTTAATAAATAATAGTTAAAAACCCATATTATTCTCAAATTAAATATACAATTAATAAGAGCATAATAAGAGGCACATAAGTAAATATGTTTTTTCTCTCCCATACCACACACACACACACACACACACACATATATATATATATGTATGTGTGTGTATGTGTGTACATATATATATGTAAGTATGTATTCACCACCCCTTAAGGAATGGAAGAGATTTGAGTTTAGATTGTCCTTGCATACTTCTTGACCCAGTTATACCTCAAACTCTGGGAGTCCAATTTACATACTGGTAGCTCAAGACTTATTAGTCATAAGTCCTGAACAGAGGGGAGGCAGTGGACCCTGCGGTTCAGTGGTTGTTGGCGAACTAGCTATGTTCGTTACTATCCTCTACTCTCCTCAAGCGGAGTTATAGTAGAGAAAGTGTTGTATATAAAGTATAGAATTTTAGGATTAGATAGACCCTATACTCTAATCAATCGAATATATATATATGTGTGTGTACACACACACATATATATATATATATATAATATTGTGGCTCTTAAATTTTAAAATATAGTGTAATATATTTTAATTATTACATTATTACCTTCAATGATGTTTTATTAAAAAAAATTAGTAATATATTTTGATTACTAAGCTATTGCCTTTAAAGATATTTATATTTTAAAAATAGGAGGAGAATATTTTTTATTTTATTTTATTTTTCTATTTTCCTTTTCTTCTTTTTTTTTTTATTTTAATAAAGCAAAATGGATAAAATTATAAATAAGTAATATCAAATTTTATTATAATCTTAGTGTTTTGAAATAAAAATTCATGGGAAATTCTAAAAGAAATTACTAGTCTAAAAGTTAATAATTTGGTATATAGGTTTGTCTATGTAAGAGTTTAAAAATATTTAATTAATTAGATAATATAGGTTATTAGTAATTGTTTTACCTAATAGGAGTGCCCATTAAGTGGCTTGAAATAAGAAGATAAAATTTATTTTTTTGAACTAATTATTTTCCTACAAATTTTGTATAAAAAAAAACTAAAAGTTACTAATTTTTAAATAATATTTTATGCAAAAATATTTTATGTATGCATACAATTTTTCTAAAATATTTTATGTATGAAATTATGCAATGTATGATATTTGACTAAGACAAAATAAATTAGAAAATAATAATTATAACAACCTAATTTTTCATTTTTTTTATAAAATATTATTTTTGTACAAAAATATATTATTTTATTATTTTATTTATTAAAGCGTAATTGAAATTTTTATTTTTATTTAACTTGATATATTCTTATGATTTGAATATTAATTGTTAAGAATTTTTAGAAATTAATATTATATTCGATTAATTTAAATTATATTGCTAATTATAAAAACTTATTCAGAAAATTATGATATATGATTTATAGAAAATATTTTACTTACTTAATGATTTGTGAGGCTAATTTATTAAATTCTAATTAGATTTTTTGGAATTCTTTTAATATGAAATTATTATCATTTTAATTGTTTAACAAAAAATTAAAGAAATGCTACTTAAGAAAATTTATTTTGAAGTTTTGGGATTTTGTTTATAATTATTAAATAGTTAATTATTTATTATAACAAATATTGGATTTATTTAGTAACTATGAAAATTTATAAAGATTAACTCTATATTACCTAGGGTTTAAGATTATTATTATTATTATTATTATTATTATTATTGATTTGGTGGTGTGTGTGTGTGTGTGTATATATATATATATATATATAATATATATATATATATATATATATATATATATACACGTGTGTGTGTGTGTTTAAAAAAAAAAAAAGAGTAGTTGAGGCATTTGATTGGCTAAGGGAGAGCCAATTAGATGGTTAGCATTTAGAGAAAAAGAAGCAGAAATGAAGAGAAAAGAAATAGAAAGAAGGAGGCAGGCTAAGCGGATTCCGGCCGGTGGTGTCACAGGCAGGCTGAGTGGATTTCGGCCGGCAGTGGGCAACACTACCATCACCACCGCGATGAGATGCCTGGCAAGCTCAAAAAAGGCGAGTAGCAGTTAGAAGCAACAACAGATGATGGCACAGCAAGGAGAGAAAGAAGTTATGGTGGCTAAACTTTCAAATTGAATTTTCAGCCAATTATGATAGCCAATTGGAGCAGGACCGGTGCTATTTGAATCCTTGTCTCAAGGGCTTTCGATTAGTACTTGTCTCGTCCCCTGAAACTCACCGGAAAAGGAGATCGAAGAATTGGAGGTTGAAGTTTCTAAGGTGTTTTCCGGCAAGAGACTAATGAGTGGAGGAGAGTGGTAGCTGTTTTCGAGCTCCTGACATTGAGGCGAGCATAATGGTGTGAAGATTGCCTTGATCCGCCACCTGCAGTGGCAGCGCGTGGCCGATTAGTGGTGCTCCAACTGCCGTGCGTGGGACAGATCCAGTAGTTTTGTTTCACTTTTCAATGTAGTTTTTCAACGTACATTCGATCAAAATTTAATAGAGTAAATTTAAAACTTTTGAATTTTGATTATTTTGAGTCATAGTTTGATTTTAAGTTATATTTATTAGATTTAATTGGTATTTGATGATTTTATGATATGGATTGGATTGTGGAGTTGATTATGATTTGGGAGAACCCATAAAGGATTATGATTGTGCAGTTGAGTGTTGAAATTATTTAGAAGTGTTGTTTTCTCTGTGACTTTTGGGTAAAGTCCAATTTATAGAGAAAACTCTGTTGAAATTTCGGCAGAATATTGGTGGTCGATTAAATATAGCTTTGTAAGTGAGTCACTCTTATTCTGATAATTTATCTGTTATTCAGAGTCAACATTTAGGCTTCCTTCCAGTCATCAGATGTTGCACTCCACAAGGAGAGCTAATTGGATTTCATCAATTTTGTGAGTTATATAACTTATTATAATATTCCATTCTTTTATTTAATTAAGTTACACTTGCATACATGCATTGATTGTGTGTATAATATATATATATATATATATATATATATATATATATATATATATATATATATATATATATATATATATATATATATATATATATATATATATATATATATATATATATATATATATATATATATATATATATATATATATATGCATGCATTATAAATAGTATTTAGTATCATAAATAGTATTTAGTATCTTGAAATATGTACAAAAATGGTCATTAATGTTGCTATTGCATATTGGTTGTGGATGTTGGATGGAAATGGAATGATATAGTGCCACTTAGGAAAGTGGATATGTTTATGATGATGTTATGTTGTTTGATAAGCTATGACTGGTGTATGATGGCTGCTTACTTGCTCATTACTTATGTGCAGCTGCCAGCCGGGTCAGCATTGCTAGGACGGCTACAACCTTTATAATGGATTAAGAGAATGTATTTGACTCAGAGAGCTATGATAGGGGGATCAACTCCCTATATTGAGAATTAGTGTGATACTATAGTGTGGTACTGTGGATTGTGTTCCATCCTTATATAATTTTGTGATTTGTTTGTCTGTTTGGCATAGTGCATCAGCATTGTGATCGTTGAGTGATATATTATATAAGGATTTATATAGCTCATTGAATCGAATGCTCATTCCTATTCAAATTATTTTTCAGATTGTGGAATGAGCTTGCGAAGGAACTTTATATTGAGTTATGATGCCTTATCTTTCGGCAATATTTTGTATTCAAGTACTAAATTATGTAAATAATAGTTGTATATCTGTATTATTATTTTAGAATTCCGCAATGTTACATATGAAATCTGTATGTTATTATATTGTTAGTTATTATATATGTATTATGAGTTAAGAATTGTTTGTTAAGCAGAATCCAATAATATGTTAATTGATATTTTTGGGATGATTGAATTAATAGCCCAATGTGGCATTGATTTAGAATGTTGATGATTTGGATCTGCTTAATGTGTGGGCCTATAGCCCTATTATGTGATAGTTTTGTTGTTTAATATGATGTCAGACTTACAACGGGTACTAGTAGCTATGTGCATCATTTGTTTCTTAGTGTCGGTCACATACCCTCGAGTTTGAGGCGTGACAATATTAAAACGTATTTATCAATTTATTTACTTTCTTCTAACATA
Source organism: Reutealis trisperma (assembly GCA_947687605.1). NCBI lineage: Eukaryota > Viridiplantae > Streptophyta > Magnoliopsida > Malpighiales > Euphorbiaceae > Reutealis > Reutealis trisperma. Next base: position 4,342,414 of record CANTUT010000050.1, read on the forward strand.
TTTTTGAACATAATAATATATTTAAAATTGTAAGAAATGCTCATCTTCTTTCAATATTGTATATATATTATCTTCTAAAGTATATTCATATATTTATATAAAATTTAAAATAATTTTGTATCATCAGTCTAATTATATTATACATGCACAAATATACAATTTAGATAATATTTATTATGTATAATTACATTTTTATTAAATTTTTATGTTTTCATATAAAAATTTAACTTAACTTGAAATCAACAATTAAAGTGAATTTGATAATCAAGTTATATAAATACTACTCAATAATAATCTTAAAAGTTAACTAATAAGATTTTATCATATAAATAATGCTTTTTAAAATAAAGAATTCCATTGGGATGCTCTTATTAGTGATAACAGAAGCACAAATATATATATATCACAAATAAGAGAAAACATATTTCAACTTCTCCCAAGTCATTGGCTCACTTTCCGGTCGTGCATAAATCATCAATGTAATAATTTGTGTAACTCATTTTGAAAGAATTATTTTCAGAAATCAAAGACAATTATTAATACATTATTTTAAAATAATATTTAGGTGTTGATTTGGATGAGATGACTTTTTTTTTTTTTAACTTGGAAATGGATTTCCGTTTATAGAAACGAGTTTTCAACTTTTCAAATTACAAAAATGTACTCAAAAAGTTTCAGACAAATTTTCATGAGTTTTCAATTAGAAAAATTTCTAAAATATGAAAATGCAACTTTTTAAGAGTTTACGTGTAACATAAGTAAAAATTACTTAAACATTCATAATTAACATATTATCTCAGAATTTTAAGTTGTCTCTAAATTAAAGAATCAATAACCCCCCTTTGGGTAAGTTATATAATGAAAATTTTATAATTAATTTATAAATAAACTCATTTTCCAACCTCCAGTTATGCAATCAAATCTAGTAATCAAACAATTACCACAACAATACATTGATTGTAACCAATAAGTATGATTACTCAATAGATAACACAACATATATAAAATATATGGGTAGTTAAATACAAGTGCAAACTTTTAATATTACTAGTTTTTTCTTAACATGTTTCGTACGTTGATTTCTATTATAACTCGTTATACATAAAAATAAAAAATATTTGATTAAAATATAAATCTAGATTAATTGATATACTCATTTAAATATAGAAGAGTGGGGAAAATATTTAATTAAGATATAAATCTATATTAGTTAATATACTCATTTAAATATGGAAGAGTAGGGAAAACAAATTTATTTAAAAGCCATTTTATTTATCGCTTGCTAATTGTTTATTTAAATTAGATCAATGTAGATATTTACTTATTGAATATTAGATAACAATAATTAATTGGTATATAAGTTTTTCACAATTGGTTTTGAGGTCAACTTACAAACTTCAAGTGACATTATTCTTTATGGAATAATCTACTTAAATATTGCAATTATATATGTTATACATTATTTATTTATTGTTATGTAATACAAAATAATATGCACTATCAAAAATAATTCCTTTTAACGGCATATAATTTGCATGAGATTAAAATTCAAATATTTGATAATAGTAAGAATTAATAGTATTAGAGTCTTTATGGAAAATAAAATCATATTTACACAAATGTGTAAGCAACACAAGTGAAAAACAATTTAAGATTCCATTTAAAAAATCTTTATACTTCATATTCTACAAGAAAATTTAATTAAACTTGAATCACATGGTCACTTTCAAATCCATATATAATATTAGTGTTCCAAAGCACTTAAGAAATATAGAATTTTATATGAAAATACAAATAAATGTATATTGAAAATAATTTAAGAAATTGGAATAAAATTATTCATTTGAAGTTAGTATAAATATGTTTGAGGCAATCCAGTTAGAAACAAATTGATATATTATTTACAATATTGATCAAAATTCTTTATTTTGATTAACAAATAATTAAAATTTTATTTGTCATGAACACCAATTTATATAATGCATACAATTTATATCAATAAAGTTTTATGGAATAATTTTTTTAATCTTTTCTTTTTCTTTTTCAATAATAATGTCTAGTGACATTGCAATGATGAATTCTTAATTGTTCCCATTTGTCATTAGATTTATACACTGTTTTTTTTTTTTTTTTTTTTATACGTGTGAGTGCCAAGCATCCTCTCCTTTAAGACAAAGCAATAGATGTTACTATGGATTATAGTGGTCATAGTAATACTTAACTCTATATATGTGCTTTGAATGTGCTTGAACTACGATCTCTCATTCTAAAGGGACATTCAAATTGTTTTCTTCTACCTAAATGCCTACTACATTTTCTTCTATTAGTTCATTGTATTGTCAAAGTTGTTGTATATTTATGTTTTTAATCTATATATTCATATTATCATATGATTTATAATTATTAATTTTTTTAAAAACTTTAACATATGAATTATTTTCGAGAATTTTCATTAGTTTAGATATAATAGTATTGCATAATTGGACATTGGATATTATACTTATTCTATTTAGTTCATTAGCACTTTCATAAAAGTATAATTGAAAATAGTGCGGAGTCCTATCCAATAGTACTAATTGAGGTAGATTGTGGTATAATTAATATTGTTGATTCTTTTATTTTTTTTTTATTAAAAGATAAATTTTGTATTGTTTGACTTTGTGCCTTTTTTACCCTCTTTAATTTATTTTTTCCTACTTAGAATTTATATGAAATCAATAGCTTTAAAGATTTAGTCTTTCATAATTTGTATCGAATTAAAATGTAATATTAGTATTTAATAACTCAAACATACCTTTATTGTTCTAATTTAATAGATAATTAAAATAAAATAGTTATCCAAATTGATTAATATTACTTTTTTGTTTATCAATGCCTTTAATGAATTAAAAAAAATTAACTTTTTTGTAATTATTTAATTTAGATAATTATTAATTTGTATTTTTTACTTAATTTATAATATTTGAATTTAAATTGTCAATATAAATTTAAGATCACTTTATGATGAAAGGAAAAAATGAAAAAAACATAATAAATTTGGACTATTTAGCGAAAATGATATATAAAGCACATCTTTTATATATTTATATATACTATATATATTATAGATATAGATTATAGATTAATTATTAATTGGTAACACAATAATGTATAAGCATATATATATATTCGTAACATATATTTACATATATTATGTTATAAATATTACATATTATGTATTTGTAAATAATAAAATAATTTATTTATACTAAAATTTTTTCCTAAAAAATAGCATATTATTTATATAAAAACAATTATTAAAATTATTAATTTATTTGTTATTAAATTATTAAATTAACCTCTATCTATAAGAACAATTAGTCAAAAATTCAATAAGAATATTTTAGTAAATATGCTTATCCTCTTTCTTTCATACATTTATATATAATATAAATATAAATATAGATAATTTTTATACAGACGAGTTCAAGAACGCATCAATCTAAAGTTTCATCTGGAGATAATATAATATGTAAACATGATTCTCCAGTATCATAGTCAATGTAGAAAACATGGACCCACCCAAAAAAAAAAAAAAAAACTTTAAAGAAGGTCATGAATTCAATTAATAATTTGTATGCAAAACTAATTGTATGGTTTCATATACTCTTCGCAATAATATCAATCCATATTTATAAGTTATAGTAAGCATGCTACTATTATATATTGTTTCTTGATTATATATTAACTAAAGATAATTAGAAACTTACGGGTTTCTCCTACTGTTAAATCTCAAGTTGGCAGAATTAATGTAATCATCACATCAAAATAATTCTTTATCCATAACCGTAAATTTCTTAAAGACCAAACAAGTTTAAAGAGGAAAAATCACTTCTTTGCTACCTGGCAATTACAATTTGGCCCATTAAAAATAGTCATGTGAGTGGTAGTGTAGTAACTACATTTCTTCTTCTTCTTCTTCTTCTTCTTTTTTTTTTTTTTTTTTTTTTTTTTTTTTTAACGGTATAATTAGAAATATTCCCTCATCTAATTATTTTGAGAATCAAGTATAATTTCATCTCCAAAATGAAATATTAAAGCTACGAAAAAACAAAAAAACAAAGTTAATAATTACTCTCTCCATTCTAGAAAAAGTGGGCATTAAGAAAATAAATTTTGTTTATAAATAAGTGGTCATTTAACAATTCAATAAAAAAAAGATAAAATGACTAATTTACTCTTTCATTTTCTAAGTATAATAAATGTTTCACAAATTTATACTGCAATTAATAAAATTTTTTTGACAATTTATGACAAAATTACTATTACCTTAAAAATAATGATTTTGTTATAAATAAAATGGAGAATAACATGAACAAAAAATATAGAGAAGAAAATAGTTTTTCTAGTTGTTCCATTCAATAGTATTAAGTCCTTTATATAGAGTACAGAAGAGAAAAAAAAAGAAGCTTTTCCAATCAGGAAAATACAAGAAATATGAAGTTTTTCCAATAAGAAAAATACAATCAATACTAATATGGAAACTAGAATATTCATGTATATGGAAAGACATCAATCAAATCTTGTAATATATCATAACAGATTTTTAGTTGTTGGCCACTTTTATTAGAATGGAGAGAGTATAAATTAGTACCACTAATTTACTCCTACTCATGGGTTCATTCTTGACCCTTAAAATCCCTTATTTGCAAACTAGCAATTACAGCTATTTTGGCATTGCAAGTAAAGGGGGCAACATATAATAGCTTTTATATTACATATCTAATGGTAAGATGGAAGGCGATATCAGGTGGTGGCTTAGGGGTACATAGCCCCCTCCAAGTTTTCCAAAATTAAATTTTTTACTTATACATTTTTAAAATTTTTTAAAAATATATTGCATTGACTTCCCAAAATTTTAAAATATCTCCAAAATTAATACTTAATTTTTGAATGTATAGATTAAACGTTCTAAAGCAAACTTAAATTTGTTTAAAAAAAGAAATTTAGTCTCAATTAATGTATAAATTGGCCCAAACATATTCCTATCAACTGAATAAAAAAATAAATTAACTTAATTTAAATGAAAGTATAGAAAATTTTTAGTTATTCTAAAAGTAGTATTTTTTTTAGACGCCCAATCAATTATAAATTGATATTTTAAAAATTATTACTTGCTCAATGAAAATACAAAAAAAAAAAAAAAAAAAATCTCTAATAGAGTTATTATATTTTTTTTTATAAGTGAGCCATGAGCATAAACAAAAGTTCATTACATAAAATTAAAGAGATATTTAGAGAGATTGGAGAAAAGTCTAGGAATATATTCTTCTATGAAAAAAAAAATACAAAAAAAAAAAAAGTTTTTTCATTATTTTCACTGAAATGAACCAACATGACATGATGTAATAAAAATCACAAGAAGTTTTCATGCTGGGGGTGTCACATTATATTTGGACAATTCAATATATATATATAAATATACCTATCAATCTCCGCAAAGTCCTGTGGCATAATTTAACAGTTGAAATTTGTAGATTTTGGTGGAACCAATGTAAATTGGCAGTTGATGTTAACAACAAGACTCTATATAGAGAAATGGCAAAAATTTCCTAAATTCACACTTCACAGTCACACTCTCCATTAAAAGCCCTTACCGGCCCAATTTCTGCTAAAATGCTAATCGTGAGGCCATTTATTCATATGTCTCTCCCCCCCGACATAGCTTGTGTCTTACGTGAATTCAGCGCATGACACAGAATCACTCTCCCCAAGCGTCACGACGTTACTTCACAACTATCGTATCGTTAAACATCGAACACTTTTACCCTTCCAAAAATCAGTCCACATCAGCAATCCACAGTCTACTATAATCCATGAGCTGTCTTCCTTCACTTTCAAACTCGTTCGATACTTAATTGCTCGACAGCGCCGTGACCGCCAGAACCTATTAAGTGTCTAACACTTCGTATCCGAACCTAACTCCAAACCTTACCCTCTATATACGTACTGAGAAAACGACTTAAAGGTAAAGCACCATAATGAGCTTTCCGAGATTGTCACCCCATGCTCCTGATTCAGTACTGCTTTTTCTCTCCTTCTGTTAAAAGCTCGAGCTGTTCTACTTCATTTACACTCAAAGAGAATCTTCAATTTTACTCGGCTTTGGCAATTCAAGAATTTTATTTCTTTACAACTGATTGATTACTAGCTGTACGGAGTTCTCAGTTTTCTAGCACAATTTTTTTTTCGTGGTTGAATTTTGTGTTCTTCAGCTAATTTTGATCTTTTGTTTGGCTGATTTTCTTTGAATTTAGGGTTTGGAGATCTTGCGAGATTTCGTTACTGTTGAGTCACTGCATTTGCAGAGGCGGAGGCATAATTGTGAGCTTAGGCATAACTAATTTTTGCTCTTTTAGGAAACTAAGGCAAGATTATATGCTCAGCTTTGATTTTCTTTATACTGTTTGTCTTTAGGATTTGTGCTTTTATTTGCATTAGAGAGATCTGAAGTACTGATGCTTTGCTTTGTGTTGCAGATAAGAGCAGTTGTCACTTACAATTCTTATTCTGTTGTAAAACAGAAATATGGGGCAGAACAATTGGGAAGCTGATAAGATGTATGTGTTTTTATTAATAATTGTTTAATTTATTGTCATCTAAGTGTTAATTTGTTATTAGTCAAATCATTATAGTGAAACTTGTTATTTTCATTGTGTAGGCTTGATGTGTATATTCATGATTATTTGTTGAAGAGAAAATTGCATAATTCTGCAAAAGCTTTTATGACTGAAGGGAAGGTGGCTACAGATCCAGTAGGTAATGTCGTTAGCTAGTTAAGAAATTGTTCATTTTTTTTTTAATGTGTGACTAGGTTTTTTATGTAACTGGATGTTGATATTTTATTTTTTTTAGACTTCATTAGACCAAATTAGAGTATGGACATTTTCTTCATACCATAATTCTTGCTTTGCTAGATTTGGACTCTCTGAAAGCACAAATTTAGCTTTGTGGCTAAGCTATAATTTTTTGTTTTGTGCAGCAATTGATGCGCCTGGAGGATTTCTATTTGAATGGTGGTCTGTCTTTTGGGACATATTTATTGCAAGGACAAATGAGAAACATTCCGAGGCTGCTGCAGCTTATATAGAGGTGTGTTTTGATTTCTTGTTTCATTCCTTTTATTTGGTCTTTTTCTTGGTGTGCAATCGCTTTCGTTTTTTTTTTTTTTTTTTTTTTATCATGTGACTTCCAATCTCAATGGGAAATAGGCACAGCAAATCAAGGTTAGGGAGCAGCAACAGCAACTGCAAATGCAGCAGTTGCAACTAATGCAACATCGCAATGCTCAGCTGCAACGCAGGGACCCTAATCATCCAGCACTTTCTGGTTCTATAAATGCTATGAACTCTGAAGGAATGATGGGCCAGCCATCAGCCAGTGTCTTGGCTATGAAGATGTATGAAGAGCGCATAAAAAACCCTCATTCTATGGACTCAGAGACATCACCATCTCTAATTGATGCTAATAGGGTGGCTCTTTTTAAATCTGCAGCGAGTCATCAGGGGTTACGATTATTTGTATACTTGACCTCTAATTTGAGATTCATCCAACCCAGTTGGAGTGGGTGATTAATTTCATGAGTTATTGTGGATTCAGGCAGCTTGGACAGGGTAATTCTGGGAACATGTCAGCAGCTTTGCAGCAGATCCAGGCACGAACTCCTTTAACAACTGTAACTACTGGACCCAGACCCCTCTGCTTTAATTTTGCTACTTCCTGCTCTGTTCCATATTTCTGTTCATTTGGAATGTTGATTCCACCAGTTGTGACCTGTTTCACACATGGAGTTTATAGGGACATCAAAAGTGAAGTTAACTTGGGTTCGACCCAGAAAAGTGTGCCCATGGACCCCTCATCCATCTATGGACAGGCAATTTTACAATCAAAGTCCGGGCTAGGTGGTGCAGGTAATGATGGGAAGAGACTCCCATATGAATGTTTTGTCATCATTTTTACAGTTAACATTTATTTGGAAATAAAGATTGACATTTAGTGTGTCTGTCATCATACTGATATTGAGACACTGGATCTTTTTTGAGTAAATATTTGGTGGTTGCGATATGGGGATGACCTAGTAAAATTGAATTTTGCCTTTCAGGATTTTTCTGGCTCAGGTGGTTCAAAATTTTAATTGCCAAAATACTAGATTTACTTATGTGGTCTCTTTACCACTGATACAAATCTGTGGGGCTGTGTATTATATTCTGTAATATGATATATACATTGAATTTGAATGCAATTCAGTTAAGATCATCATAGATTTTAATAATTTAATCACTGTGAATAATTCAAATCCTAACCTATAATATATACATTGAATTT